>JALHKN010921953.1:0-10817 GCA_039513755.1 Hyalella sp. 3TK10
CATGAGTTTTGTTTTGAGGTAGATCTTGATGCATAACAACTGGCAATCACACATCAACCATGGTTAAGGCCCACACTTTACATTGATTGCCCAAAACTTAATTACTTTATTATCGCTAACTGGAATTGAATTTCATTTACTTTATTATCGCTAACTGGAATTAAATTTCTTTGTTCTCAATATGTCATTCCAGATAATCACCTAACTTTAAGAATCTTTGTTAGTTCTTACTTCGCCATCTCAGAACCACAAAATTCTAAAAATGTAACATTCTTGTAAGTTTGGAGGATTCTTAATAAAAGTACAAGTTTACCACAATCGATTACAACTAGATATGGAAAATTTTAGAAGATTTTAATATTTCTGGCATTGATTTTGAGACTTGAAAAAAACACCAGGAGATCATGGAGAAGTTTTTTTCAATTGCTGCCATCTCTTCACATCACATAAAATACCAGTTGAAATATAAGTGGTTATTTTTAAAATGCTTTTAATTGAATGCCTAGTGACAAAATCCACTGCAAGTTGTAATCTTGCCAATGAATAATGCTTGCTCTGCAGATAGGTGATTATGATGCTCTAGAACTGTTACAACTCCCAGTTATTGAAATCATCTGACGTGAAAATCAACCCCAGTCTCCATTTTCAACAATTTTTTGAGGGAAGATATGAATTCATTCAAATTGCCTCTAATATCAACTTGATGAAAAAGCCTGTTAGAACTTTTATCCACGAGTATGGGTGTTGATTACTATGCTCTGTAGTCTAGCAAATCAATAAAAGACTATAACCAAAATATCAAAGAGTGTAATATCACTCTTTCCCTTCTGCAATTTTGTATTTCACACCTTAATTTATTAGTTAGGCCTTATAGGTTTTGTCATAGGCATATTTAGGAGAGTTTGATGAGCTAGCTTGACCTCAAATTGGCATCCATGAAGCAACAGATGCTTCGATAACACTTCAAATGTTTAAATGAGACCTCAAAAACACAGTTTGAGGCATCGTCCAGTATTGCAGCCTGAGTTCACATTGCTCAACAGCTCTAGTTTAGAGGTCATCATCCAATGATGCATTGGCAATCACTGTCTGCTCTGGTCCCTCATTGGTGTCTTTGGTATAGGATAAATTTGGTTATGTTTTTCTGTTTTGGACACATTTTAGCAAATAATGTACTGTCCATGGATTGAACATGAACAAATCAGCTTTGGGTATATATATTTAATTTGATTTTAAATCTTGATGTGATTTATACCAGAACTTTACAGTCTTATGCTTGTTAGTAAAATCTTATGACTCCTATTTTTTTGTCCAGTAACAAAAAAATAAATTGTTCTTGCAGTTATGATTGTTGAGTGTTGAAGTTGGGGGGTTATTAATATTGAGGATGTGCCCTGAATCAAGGATTGTGTGCAGTCTGCAGTCATTATCACTCATTATGCACTCAATAAGGAACCAAGTCAAGGCTAGGCTCAGAAATCCCAATTTTACAACTTCAAACTACTGAGCCTGGATGAGCCAAATTAAATAGTCCAAAAACTGATTTAGTTATTAGAGAGTTGATCAATCCTATACACAGCCTTAGGTGCAGAGCCCAAGCTTGTGTGGGCAAGATCCCAAATTTCTGCAAATTTTGTCATAAGGTTATCTTCAAAGCAGTGTTTTGAAGAAACCCAAGTTGTCAAAATAATTTGAGTTTGTTTCAAGAAGATATCAGTGAGTACATTAACATTGGCAAGATCTAAGTTTTTATGATCTATATGCCAGAGAAATTAAAAGCTCCCCTCATGATCTGCAGATCCTGTCTGTTAACTGTTCAGTATGGCACTATACAGTAAGACCTCACTTTACCAAACCAATTCATTCCGAGTGCTTGTTTGTTAAGCGAGAGTCTAATTTACAAAGATGCAATGCTAGAAACAAAGGTTACAAACAGAAAACATTCACTGTTTTTTAGTAGATTTAGATCTGTTATAAGGATCAAAATTAAATTTTCACACATTTTCGTATTAAATTTTATATTTTCATAATGTGTTTGTTAAGTAAGATATTACTGTAGTCAATGCATCATGAATTTCATGTTATTTTGATAGTATGATTTATCACACAAAAAATTGGTAGCTTTAATTAGTCTACAGACAGCAATAGAAGTCAAAGCTTTAAAGAGAATTTGGAGCTCATAACTTTTGAACAGAATTAACCAATCTTTTACAGTCAATATAATAAAATTTGAACAAATTGCACCAATCAAAAAGCCATTGCCAATATTTCTGTCTTACTTCGGTCCTGATTTGAGACTTCAAGACTATTGATGAATTTACAAGAGAACATCTTGCGAAGAAACTTACAGTAAAACATTTAGCTTGGCTTATGTAGATTGCAACTACTTGGGCAAATGTTTGAACAAAAAACGAATTGGCAAGATTATTTTTGCTGCTCTACTTACATCTATCTATTTATGACAAGAAGTTGATTGAAGAGATGAAACTTCTGAAGATAATTATCATTTTCAGGGATTCTGGAGAAAAATTTGATGAAAATCTGAAGACTTAATTTGAGAAAATCATTAATGCCAATACATTTTTGCATATTCTGCACAAAGTTCCATCCTGACTGAATGGAGCAGAATGTTTAACCTAATGCTGATCACATCTTAGATGGACTGTGCTTTAATCATACTTCCTCTAACAGATTTTTAAAATAGTTGTTAGGGTGAGTTAGTCTCACCATGGAGGACCGGACAAATGGCCGGTTCACAAACGGCGTGAAGCCTCCTCTGAATGAAAATAATTCAAGAGGCAGAGGCAATGGAGATCTTAGAGCACCACTAATACCAAACAGAAGAGACTTTGAGGTGAGAGGCTATCTGTATAACACTTGCAGGTTTTCTACAATTTCATGTAAGATTGGAGTTCAAAATTCAATTGTATGAAAATCTTAGAATGAGGATTAAATATGTTACAAATATAACACATTTTTCTATTCAATTATGCAAAGCGTAATTGAATTATTTGATTTCTCTAAATGATCAGCTATTTATTTTTGAATAGACATTAATAATTTCACTTAAATTAAGCCATGAAAGCCAATGATGGCTTGTGGGACTAACCACCAAGCAAAATTCTTTGACTGAATGGTAAGTTCTATTTTTTTTTACAGCTCAATTCATGAAAAAGTATAAAGATTTGAATGAATGAGTTAGCCTCTTAGAACTTCATGGAGTCTAAAAACCAAAATACTTAATATGCGTGCTCTGCATGGAGTAGCATGTTGAAAGGATGAATAGTTTCGAGACAAATTACTTATCAGAGTCATTTTTATATAATTCACAATGCTTTGTACATTTTACAGGGAAATTCTCAGCGAGGTGCAGGAAGAGGTGGTCCACACATGAACAGGTCAGTTCATTAATGTTATTGCATGGTCTCTCTCATGAGATGAAGAGTGAGTGCTTTTTTTGTTGTTGTCAATTTTGTGCTGATTGAAGAATGCCTTTAGTTGTCAAATGGGCTTCCTCTGAAGGTCTTGGAAGATCATTTCTGTACAGAAACATGACTTTATTCTGCCATGAGGGCTTCCAGAACTTTTATTCTCATTGAATTAATTTATTTTCAAGAGCCTTAATTTGCTGACAACTATTCATCATCTTATTTGAAGGGCTTAAGTTTGTCATCATAACTTTTCAGCCTAGGCTTGCATGAACCTGAGCCTGCTATGAAATAAATCATTCTATCATTACGATGTCTTGTATTGTTTCCTAAGAATGAATCAAATTTTCTCTATTATATTTTCCATTTTTAAAGCCACCAGAACGTTTTTGGGTTGCCTCCAATATTACTGTTGAAAAAATAATATTTTATTATGTTTTATCTTTTTCCATGGATGCCATGATTCACTTATGATTCTGAGTTCCTTAAATAGAAATTACTTTTTATATCAAGTAAATTACTTTGTACCACAACCAGTTCTAATCTTGTCAAAGTCTTGCAAATGCTTATCTCTTATCTTATCTGAGTTGTGTGCAAGGCAGAAATTCTTATCTTGACCCTGGAGTAAGGGTGTGGTTTGTTTTGTGTGTAGGGGTATATTTAATGCCTTGCTGTGGATTCAGTAGGGTTTTGATTTTTTCAGGTACAATCTTTTATATGAGATGGTAATTTCCTACCATATCACCAGGTATGACTACAAGCGTACCCATGCACTGAAAAAATGTGTCCCTTTGTTTTGATGGCAAATTTATAACATGTGAAACAAAAAGGCAGTCAAGGTTAATAATCATGTTGTGTGCTGTTGTAGGTAATCAAATTTTATTTTGCATTGATCTTTTGCCTATATTTTTGTCGTTAATTTTATTTGCTACCTTGCTATTGCAAGGTTTGTATATTCTCTTTTTAGAGTACTCATAGCATTACTTCTAAAGGAGAACAGTCCATCACTAGACAGTATTTCTTTTCATGCGTCCTATCATCCTTGTATAATAGCTCGGAGTGGATATTTTTAGCTGCATTCTATTGATTTTCCTCAATATAATTACAGGAATTTATTTAAACTTGTAATTACAATTAAATGAACTTTGTTTCAGGAATCATCCTGGGCAGAATATGAACCGGTATCAACAACAAGGCTCAGCTCCTTACTACAACCAAAGTGCAAGCCTTTTTGGTGGGGGTCCACCATTCAACACTCCCTACCAACAGCCGTATAACCACCACGGCCCTCACCATTACAATCATCATGGCCCTCCGCAGTACAATCATCACGGCCCTCAGCAGCAGTACAACCAACAGAGACAGTGGCGTCGACAAGGCGATGGTGGAGGTGGTGGTGGGCCCTGGGGCATGGATGACAGGGTTCACAAACCTTGCTTCAATATTGATCCTGAAATGCAAGATGTCTTGGAAGAAGAGAGCATCACCTTTTTAAAAAGGGTTAGTACCAGTGTTAGCCATTGTAAATTGTTTGTTTGCTGTGTAAGATGTAATTGTTTTTTTGTTGGGCCCTAGTCATAGTTTGATCATCCTAAATGTATCTATTACTTGGCATTTAAAAGGTTTTATTCTTCAATTTTCATCTATCTGTAAATGATTCGAAAGTCATCAGATGTCACAAATTTTTGGTACCATTCTTTAAACTTTCAGGCATTCATCCCATCTTCAACACATTAACCTCTAGAGGCGGATTTTAATTCTTTCTTAACCAGGATATTTAACCTACTGATTGGATTTAGATGATCTGCTATATTTCTAATGTTGATCAGTTATAGTGTTTCTGTGACTTGTTTTATTGTAGTATTTATCAGATCTCAATAGCATTGGATAAGTATTGTCAATCAATCTTATGCATGTAGAATATTTACCTGAATAAACTGATGGCTCAAATTTCCTATTATCCTGTAAAGTGACAATAAAATCAATAAATTCTTGGGAGTAATTAGCTACGTTATTATCTTCGCTAATATTGCTTGCAGAAATCAATGCGGTTCCCCAATGCCATCTTCTTCTGCCGTCTCTGCGAATTCCACATGGATGACCTGAAGAGCTGCCTCTCTCATGTCCAGAACCTCCGTCACCAGAGGCTTGCAACGGTCAGAATTCATTGTTCAAGAACATAAAACATTGTGTTCAAATTTTTCATGAAGAGCTTGGGATTTTTGAAAATTGAAGAGCTTGTGTATCTTCTGGCCATCTAAAAAGTTAAATTTCAACAGATTTTTATTTCATTTGAATGAGTTTGATAGTTGTCAATTATGCGCTGAACTCATTATTTACATTTTCACTTTTTTCTTAATGAAATTAAAAAATGCAAGTTCTCATAAGCTGACACAGGAGGTCGACCTGGAGATACTTTTGCATTCCACTCAATAAGTAAGATTTTTTCCAAATATTTTTCTAGATCTTGAAAATGTTACTTAGCCTTTCTTTCCACAGGAAATGGACTTCAACAAATTTCTGAAGACCCTGCCTTTGGCATCAGATGCCATGGCTGAGGCTGTGGGAGCACTGATCCAGCACACATCTGACGAATTCGGGCTGTCCCCTGAAGACGTTGAGGAGAGAGAATGCGCTGTTGCTGAACTCCAGCAGAAGCTTAGTGAGACCATGCCTGGTGAGTCAAGTCCTATGCATTACTTTGTCTATGTAATGGTAACCAATCGTGAGATGTAAATGCCCCTTGGTGAATCGAGTAAATTGAACAACATCTCTACTTGCAACAATCAGCAACCAAACATAACATCTGTCTAAAACTTATAACCATTTGCATATGATGATTAGAAGCCAATCGTTCCTGTCTTGTAACAGTTGTTCACTTATCAGAGAGTTTTCCATGTTTTGTAATCTCTTACTGAACTGTGTAGGTAGCTTCTGAGTAGAAATTACAATTGCTGTCAAGGCCTTTCTTTCTTAGTATGACCAGCAATGTTATTTTTCAGATGCACGTTTGGAACTCACTGGCTCCATGTACTCTGGCCTGGCACTGAAGAGTAGCGACGTCAACGTGAGCCTGTTTTTGCCAGAGAATGTGTCGCACTGTGAGCCTCTGATGGAACTCTTGCGAATTATCAACGCAACTCCCACTTACACGTCAGTGATTATCTTGCATTCTCTTCTTTTGTGTGTCAGTTAACTTGTGAAGTTTTTTGTTTGAGATTATCTGGGACAACATGAAATTGTATTTTATCCGTTGAAATGTTGTGGACTAGCAGCAACGTCTCCCATTTCAAATACGTGTCTTCTGTGCCCTTCTCTTCACTTGTGTGAAGACCAACTTTGTATTTGTATTTTTTTTAGCTTGAAAAATATTTGTATTAATTTAAAGAGAAATACAGAGGATGTCCGTTTCGTTGTATTTACCATCACGTGTCTAATTCCTCTATAATTTTTAACTCGTCCAGGGACGTGTTGAATGATCTGCGGTCGTCAACCTTCCCATGCCTGTCGTATCGTTCAGAGAAGCACGGCGGATGTCGGGTGGTCATTGGAGTTGGGTCCGCTTCGGTCAGGGCCATGGGGCGCCTCATGGCAACCTACGCAGCACTGGACAAACGCTTCCTTCACATCGCAAGGGCCTTGCTACTCTGGGCTAAAGTGAGGCTTAAAGTGAAGGAATATTTTCTGCAGGGCTTTATTTGTCAAGTGTGTTCGTCATAAGACACTGGGTGTGTAGATTTGTTAGGATTGTCATCAGTAGAATTTCGGTGTTGGGTTGTTTTAAAGTTAAGTTTAGTCTTTCATCTTTGCGACTGTGGTCTCAGGTTAGAATTCTTTTGGAGGATTTGCGTTGTTGTTGGTGTTGAGAAAAATTCAGATCTTTATCTATATTTTATATTTGTTTTTATTTATATTCATATCAATTGAAGTTATTAATTATGAAGTCGTTGAATTTACTTCCACGATATTTAAAGCCAAACCAATGGTAATAAGTCTGAAGAGTCTCAAAGTTCATTCACATGTCTGTATTAAATTCGTTTGTTAAATGACAAATTTTCCTGTCAGATGTGTGGTGTTTCTAACCAGAAGAAAGGCAGCCTGCCAACCATCGCTTACGTGGTTTTGGTAGTGAACTTCTTGCAGCAAACACAGCCTCCCGTGTTGCCTGTGCTATCGGAACTCTGCCCGTCTGGAAAACCTGAAGATTTTCCTCTGCCAACGGACGTCAAAACGAACTTTGTGTCTAGAAACTTTCAGGCTGTAGGGGAGCTCTGGCTGGATATGGTCCGTTACTTTGGATACATTTTTCAGTTCAACTCACACAATGTCAGCATAACGACCACCAAACCTTCCCCCCGCATAGAGAAGAGCTCAAAGAAAATGAGTATTTTGGATCCCTTCAATTCAAAGAAAATACTCTCGCGGTCGCTTAGTAACTCTGCAGTGTCGGAATACATCGTAGACAAACTGTTCAAAGTGCTCTGCCGGTATTTCTGTGTACCACAATTGTCTTTTGGGCAACTCTTCTTTTCTCTCACTGTCAACGACAATGTACTGAAGGAAAAAAGACGCATCTGTGACAAGCAAAAGTTGAGCAGCGATGGTGACAGGCTCACGGAGTCCGAGACTGAGAACAACAAAAGTTCCTCTGACTATGACTTGGCCATGGATCGACTAGAAGACTTGAAACTAAGTGACTCGGAATGCGAGAAGCTGACTCAAACAATTTCTTCAGCTGATGATCTGTCACACACTTTTGACTCCATGACATGTGGCGAAGCATCGCGTTGCATTAAACTCTTGAAGCCTTGTCACTTGAAGTATGCATTCGATCAGGAGACATTCACTGAAGGAGAACCCGTGCCCATCTACTGCTCGCTCTGCCAAAAGGAAGGCCACGTCCGAGATGACTGTGAAGAAGAAAAGCTTCCCGAGCTGCTCCCATTGCCTGAAATGGATGAAGAGCAAGATGAACTTCTCTCCAATTTACTACGTCGATTGTTGCATGAACTGGAACCATCACCAGAGGAGGTGGAAAAACGAGATAATCTTGTACAAAAACTACAGCACTTTGTGAGCAAGGAGTACAAGTACAAAGACGCTGTCCTTCAACTTTTTGGATCTTCAGCCAACGGATTTGGTTTCCGTAACTCTGACTTGGACATCTGCATAACATTTGAAGATGACCGCCACAAAGACTCGATCGATCACAATTTCCTGATCCAAGATCTGTGTCGAATACTACGAAATCCTCCTGGACAATTCCTGACCGTGCACTCGATCCCTCAAGCAAAAGTGCCAATTGTGAAGTTCCGCTGCGCCATGACGGGCCTGGATGGCGACTTGTCTCTGTACAACACCCTTGCTCTGCGCAACACGCGGCTCCTCAACGTCTATTCACAGATCGACCCCCGAGTCAAGGTCAGTGAATAATTCAATCAGAAATTCATCTGCAGATACATGTTGTGAAAACTGGAAGACTGTTGCAAAACGATCATCATCATCTCCTAGGTTTCCACTTCATCGTGAAGGCGGATTCTGAAAACAAAATTTCATGTAGCCTATAATTTTTCCTTGATAATTTCTTCAGATGTTTGTAGTAAGGTGCTATTAAAAAATCGAAAGCTGCCTCATCAAATGTCAGGTCATGGCTTTTTAATGCCGTGCCGACCGTTGCGTTACGTTAAACGAATCGACCTGAGGGTAGGTTCTCCTTCTGCTCCTTATTGTCTAGAAATCTAGAACGAGGGTAATGACGACAAAGTTCACAGGTCCTTAGGAGTTATCGTATCAAATCAGCACACAGTACATCAACACAGGTTTACGTAGTAATGAAGGATACAAGGCTATACGTGTCACGACTCTCAAGTGTGCGCCGGAATACAAGCGTTAACGAAGACCGTTCTGGCTTAACTAACTTGATCTTCCGCGATAGATCTCTTAATATTGGTCCCCCGGGTATCAGGGTCATCCAAATGCTTAGCTCAGCGTCTTCCTCATTACTCATTCTTCTCTTCCTCCTTACTCTTCCTCATGACAAATATAGCCAACAGGAATGATCTCACGGTCATTTCACTGACACAACTTGCCCAGGCAATTAGCTATTTTTCCTGGTCTCTTCACTTTCTTGAGAAGCAAGTTCTAAGAGTGAATTGCAGTGTAACGAATGAATTTTGTTCTCATTTCTTTAAACATCGGTTCATCAAGTTTTGTTTTGAGTTCGGCACAAAATCCACATTTTTAGGTTGTGGAGCAAGTCTTTAACTGGCTGCTCAGCTGTACGGACAGCAGGCCTTTTTTGTTTGCCATACACGAATTTGTTGCCGTAAACAAATTTATTTATAGTAGATATCAATTCGAAAAGTTTTATCCGTTTATTTCTATTTCTCGATCAAGAATATTTCACTAGTAAATGTGAGTTGTGAATATTTTTTAGAAACAAATTTGCAAGAACACGCAAAACACCACATTCGTGGTGTTTTACACTTGATTATCCAAACTATATTATAGTGCATTATTATTATCATGTAAAAATGATGTTGATGCGTTGTATCGTGATCAATAAAATGTTGATGGCCACTGCATTTAAAACCATTCTAATTGTACAATAATTAAACCATCATTACGTTTTGACTGTTGCGCCTTCTCTAGCTAAAAGTTATTCCTTGAAACTGTGTTAGAAACTCCATGAAACTTTTAGATTTAATGCTGATTGGCACCACGTAAAATGTTTAATATTTTACGGGCTTAAACTTATATTATGATTAAGCATTGATGTTCACAACAGATGCTGGGCTACGGACTCAAGTACTTCGCCAAGAAATGCGACATATGCGACGCCTCTCGTGGGAGCCTTTCATCCTACGCCTTCTCCTTGATGCTCCTGCACTTTCTGCAGCACTCAAAACCTCCTGTCCTGCCCGTCCTGCAGGAGGTGAGCACCTATGGCGCTTACTGTATTTGTGTTATGTAGCTCTCATACTCTTCTGTATGATGCATAACTGTTATTCATATTGTTTTGTTGTATGATTCGTGAATGTATGTATGATTAGAGATTTCGGGCTTGAAAGTTTGGACTAGTAATAGAAAGAAAACCATAGTTAAATCACGATCATCTCATCTACATGTTGTCAATTCAGGAAAGTTTTGTAGTGACGCCGGATCGTTGACACACCTTAACTTGCACCTTAGGAAACTGTAATTCCAGCTACAAATTATTTTCTATTCTTGTTCCTCGCGTCTACCGGGTTTTTCCATTCAGTTTCCTGTTTGAATTATTGATAGTAATTGAATGCTAATTGTTATCGTAATTGAAGTAATTTTTCCTGGTTTGGTTGGGGCAATAATGGCTACAGAATAAAAAGTGTTAATGGCCACGCAAATTGAAAT
>JALHKN010924420.1:0-10182 GCA_039513755.1 Hyalella sp. 3TK10
GCTGTGCCTGCCGCTGTGCCTGCCGCTGTGCCTGCCGCTGTGCCTGCCGCTGTGCCTGCCGCTGTGCCTGCCGCTGTGCCTGCCGCTGTGCCTGCCGCTGTGCCTGCCGCTGTGCCTGCCGCTGTGCGTGCGGCTGTGCGTGCTGCTGCACGCCCGTGTAACGCACGGTCATGAGCACGTCACAGGCATCGCCCACGCACCGGTACCGCACGGTCATGAGCATGTCACGCGCATCGCCCTCGTTTTCTTATTTTTAAATGCTTTCTTCACTGTTTGTATGTTTATTTAGCTCCATTTATAACTGTTCTCATTTAAGAAACATACCTTTATAGCCTGATCTTTCATATATTTGCGAGTCAAGAAGGGCTGGGAACCAATTATTTCTATTTCCATTGTTTCTTACGAGGGAAATTATTTCGGTTAACGAACGTTTCAGTTAACGAACGTTTCAGTTAACGTCGACCTTCATGGAACGGATTAATGACGTTAACCGAGGTTCTACTGTACACCTTAAATTCTCTAGATGAACTTAATTTCTCTAATTAAAATATGTTGCATTTATTATCAGAGGGTTTCATCATATTTTAGAATCAAATTAAAACTTTAATACAGTAATCAAATGTTTTTCCAGATGATTATTCATTTCAAAAACAGTTTACATTTTTAGGCTCCATTTACATGAGTAGGTGACGGTATCTTTTCGTATTGCAATGTTTGTGATGCATTTATTAAAAATACTTCTACTCATCGGAGTTGCATATGCATCTGAAAATGGCAACCAAAACAAGATAGTTGCCACTCATCTCAATGCAAAATGGGCCAGCACTCCACTATTATTAGAGGCTGCCGAGTATATGGCAGATGAGAGTCCTGCAACATTTTGGACTTTTGTTGAATATGTTGCCAAATGGGACACGCATGACTATGTGCAAAGTAAGTCATCAGTGATAATGTTTATGCTTTGCTTTGAGTTGCAGCATTAAATTCAAAATCTTGTACCTATAAACTGGCTATATTTTAAATTGTAAAGAAAATTACTTGTATATTTTTAAATATATTGCCTTTTTCAGAAAATGAGAAGAATCAATATGATGACCTGCTTTCTTCAAGCAGTAAAATCCTCTCTGCTAATCAGCTGGAGTTGTTGCAGCTGAGTCTGGCACTGCGTGTGCACTCCCCAAAACTTGACATGTTCCGTCAGATTGCCCTTGACAGAGGCCTCCTCAATTCAACTGACACCCAGAATTGCCTGGCTGTTATTGATCTCAATGGACATTTAATTTGTGGGATGAAAAGTCTTCGAGAGTTGTTGGGGGAGGTCATTGGCAGTGCCAAGAACATGGCCATTTATGACGTTGATCATCACTACCCTGGGGGTGAATCAAATAAGGTTTGTTTGGTGAACTAAAAATGGATATTGAACATCAAATGTAACACAAAAATTAATCACTAGATCCTATAAGTTATCTCCAAAATTCATCATTTATTAATGAAACTCAATTCCAAATGCAAAGTTGTTATTTATTTTTCTGGTAAGTTTTCTTGAATTGTATTTTGTTACAGGTGAAAGTGGTGCTTTATGCTGAGATTGGTACATCAGCATTCAGTGAATGTCACAGTGAAATGGTGAAGCTGGTTGATGCAGGGCAAATTGACTACATTCTAAGGCCTTATGTACAGGTTGGTCACTAGTAAATGTTCAAATTATTTAACTTAAATTCTCCTTTTCTGATGAAGCTAAATAAAAAAATCTGAAGCATCTTTTTACTTCATTTGTTTTTAGAAATGACTAGCTGGGAACTGGAAAAAATATTCTACTCGCCTGTTAAATCTTTTTTCAGATATACATGTTGCAGGAATGGTTTATGGGGGTGCTGTTTAAATAAAAATGTACATATTTGTATCTTCTTTCAAGTGATTTTTCCAACAAAATTAACAAAGCCTTTCTAGAATTTAGTACAGTGGCATATATACTAGTTAATTTATTAATTGGTATCACTGTGAAACTAGAGTACTGATAATTTATACCTAAAACCTGGTCACACCCATTGTTTTACATCATCTAATGTGATAATACAAATTGAAAGTATTTGAAGCATACATTTTATTAATTTCAGCAATCGCTGGCCTCTGTAGTCATGGCACATGTTAAAATGAGATATTTATTGCCTTTCAGAGTCCAGGCAGCCAACGAGTGCGTTTAAGTGGCTATGGAGTAGAGTTGGCTATCAAAAGCACCGAGTACAAGGCCCAAGACGACACTAAAGTGGAGGAGGAAGAGTCTGAACATCAGCAACAAGGCGAAGATGAGCAACACACAGAAGGCTTTCTATTCTCTACCCTGAGGTATATATCACTGCTTATTGATTATTATATCATTAGGTTTTTCTTTGTGCTCCATTGGCAATTTAAAAATGATTACCTAGTTCTTCCTCTGGTCAGCTGAGTGTACAAGTCCTCAAAACCTGGAGCTGGGTGAAAACTTGAAAAAAATTCAATTGACTATTCCATGAATCTCTTGCATGCAATCTGTTAAAATGGTACCAGATACCAGTTTTGTTACCTGCTTTGCCAGTAAAAAAACGGAATAATTATTAAGTGTACCAATTTCATTCTCTATGGTGAGATGTATGAGGTTTATGGCCAATATTGTTGTGTTCCATTCTTTACTTGTATGAAAGCTCTTTTCATGTTGACAGAACACGGCACCCAGACCTGTCTTCTGACCTGGCAGACTTTAAGAAACACCTTGTGTTAAGCTCCCATGACATGGCACCCATGAAGGTATGTATTTGTGAGTTTATCCTCAAAAGTTAACAAATATATCAAGACCAATTTTTCTGTCAATTAATATATGTGTAAGAATTCCTGGTGTACTTTCCTTCATTTCTTTAATCAAACAACTATAATGAATAGAAATCCAACTTGACAGAAATGATTTTCTTCATTCAGTTCATTGACTGACAAGAATGTAGAATTGAGTATAACTTCTCTGTTAATGGTTTGAACATTATTTCCTATGCAGGTTTGGCAACTCCAGCACCTGAGCATGCAAGCAGCACAACGTGTGTTGTCTGCAGGAGAGCCCCTGGAAAAGCTTAATGCCTTGGTAAACACTGCTCTTGACTTCCCCAGACTTGCCCGTGGGCTTGTCAAAATTAAGGTAATTTATTTGGAAAAATATGTGTCTGATTCTGATTTGTGCGTGAAAAATGTGCTACCATGTTGAAGTTATTGATTTTTTCCTCAATCTAACATTGAAAATATTTTGCTTCTTTGAATAGTTGTTTCACTATCATACGTTTGAGAACTATCATTAATTTCATACGTTTTAGAAAGAAATATTATGAATGTGCTAGAATGCACTGATCCTAATTTACCAGTGTTTCATGAATTAAATACATTCTAAATAAATACCTATTTGTTTATCTACAGTTTGTCCATCTGTTTGTTAACAGTTAATTTTCCAAACCAATCCATCCAATTTTAGAAACATAAAATAAAGTAAAGATCATTTCATGACGTGCGTTCCCTGGTTTAACTTTTCCCCTTCCTTTGCAGGTCGACGACAAAATGAAGAGAGAGATACTAAAAAACCAGAACTACCTGAGGTCCAGCCACGATGTCGGTCCCAACGATGCTGCTCTGTTCATCAATGGCATGCAATTCGACATGGACTACACGGACATTTTTACTCTATTGGATCACATCAAAAACGAGCAGCGAGCCATGGAGGGGCTCTCAAAACTTGGTAAGCTCTCAGCTGTCGTAGATTTGTTATCTTCAAGATTGACTGTTTGGATTTACTCTAATTCTGTCATATAGACATGTCATTCTACTTGTGATCACTTTGGTCTCTTGTTGGTCTTAGCCGCCTAAAAGGTCCAATTGAGCCATTTATGCTTCAATCCTTTCCACCCCTCCATCATCCGAGCTCTGAAGGGTTGACCTTATCAATGAAAGTTTGCAGTAGGCAATGCAGTTTTAAAAATTGTCAATGCCTGATGAGTCTCCCTCCATCAGGTGTATCTGGACCAGCGTTATCGCAGCTTTTGAGTCTCGAGAGCGGCTCTGCCGAGAGTGCGCGTGGTGGCATGACGGGACCACAGCCTGCGCCTGAGTACGGCTTAGACATCCGAGACACAGCCATCGTCTGGCTCAATGATATCGAAACCGATTCCGCCACCAAGAAATGGCCATCTTCTGTCAATGAGCTTTTGAGGCCTTCATACCCTGGCATGCTACGCTCCATCAGAAAGAATTTTCATAATTTGGTGAGACTTGTCAGTTTACAGACGTGAAGTTACATGTTACTTGATATTTGTTTTCAGTTGAGTATTAATCTCTTTCTCAAGGACTCTCTTTATGGCTACGAAGTAACTATTTTGGTGTGACCTTAATCATGATCTGTGGAACTGGACTCTTGAATTGAAGGTTAAATCTTGTCATTGAATTATGTGAAACATAAATTACGATATCTGCAGATTTTCATAAATTACAACTTGCTTCCTATTCATTAATTGTGTCTTGAAATATTAGACAACTCTTGTCAGTCTTGTCTTGATATTTTAGCATTGTATTTACTTCTACCCCAGGTGCTCGTGGTTGACCCGCTATCAGCAGCCACGTCGGAGTTATTCGTGCAGGCCAATAGTTTTCTGAGCCACAACGCGCCGCTCAGAATTGGTATCGTTTTCAGCGTCTCGGCTGACAAGAAATTCACGGGACTGCAGGACGCTGGTGTTGCCATTGTGTGTGCCTTCAATTATGTTGTGCAGAGTTTTGATGGGGAGGAGGCTAACATGAAAGGCTTCTCTTTCCTGCAAGACGTGAGTGCTATTTTGAGTTAACAGTTATGATCTAGCTCAAGTAAATGCGATGTCATGTGAAGTGATACTTCGAATCATGCACATGTGAAGAGAAAAAAGTTGAATTCATTGCGTTTTGTTTTGATTTCATTACCATTTCCTTATATTTGGGGGTTGAATCTGTTGTGTAGAACAATGTTTGAGCATATTGGAAAGATTTAATATGTCAGTGAATAGTGAATCTTGACTGCTGAATACCATTGATTTGGAATTATTGAGGTCAAGTAGAATTTACTGATACAAAGCAATTCGCGTATCTATTTCCTATTTTCTTAGTACTGGTATCTTTATTTTCATTCTCTTTTTTATTACTTGTATCTATATTTTCTTTGTTTATTCTTAGCTATATTTGGCTTTGGGCTCAACCCTGACCGTGGACTCGATCACCAGCTTCTTCAAGCGCCGCTACAAAAGCGAGGACATCAATGACGTTTTTGGGGACGACTCTGACTTTGATGTCGGCCGTAGAGTCGCCCGTGAATTCATTGAAAAGGGAGGCTTCAAAAGCACACCTCAGGTACCTCGTCTGATGGTTGAAAGTGAACTCTTTTTTTTAAATTTCTAAGACCTTTCTGTCTTCTAAAAATAATAATCGAAAGTGTATTTTAGTGAAATGTTTTTTCAGATGTACATTTGATTTTTAACTTCTCTCGTTGCTTGTTTAGCTCCTGCTAGTCATATGATCGCTTGCTCTTATCTTATTCATCAAATAACTTAAAAAATGTGAGTGCAGTGCTATGATGTAAAATTTGTTTTGAATTTATGGAGGTGTTTATGGGACCTTCTTAATTTTGGTGCATTTGATTGGCTCTAACGTAACTTGTACTTCAGGTACTCAGACTTTTTCTTAACAAAAAAAATAGTAGTGTCCATAGTTCGTCGTAGGCCTTGGATCTGCCACCCGTTGCCTTATTTGTATCATGCTCGTTTTTTTCCTCAGGCGCTGATGAATGGAGTACCACTGTCCAGCAAGCATCTATCAGGCGATGAGTTTGAAGAGGTTATGCTCATGGAAGTCATGCGCAATACCCAGGTATTAAAGTATGCCATGACGGCCACACACGATTTTAAGAAAGAGTTTCATAATCTTATGAGGGTAAAACACTACCATCTGAGGGTATACCGTTTCTTATGGAGACGTTAAACCATCTTGTGATATTACTCGTTTATATGTGAAGATAATTACATTATTGTAAGTAGGTTTACATTAGCGTAAAGTAAGTACTCTTTTTACAAATCTCTAGTGCTCAGTTAGTGTATTTCTATCTGTGCTTCTGTATAGTTTCACAAGAAGTTATGTTAGTTTGAAAAAACAAATATCTGCATTATTTTTTTACCAAATGTTTCTTTAAATTATATTCTTGCCGACTCTAAGAGATGACAATTTTGCTCAAGTTTTTCTCCCTGCTTCATAGAAAATATTATTTACATTGTTTCCTACAGGTTATACAACGCGCAGTGTATCGCGGGGAGCTCAGCGACAAGCAGGACGTCACGGATTGGCTCATGGCCGCTCCAAATATCATGCCCAGGTAAAGAATGGACGTTCACAGCTTGTGATGGTTCGCTCGTGCTTTTTTTTCTCGTACTTGGGCTCCTCGTTAGGAATTTAAATAAATTTACCAACAAAAATACAGGCAAGAAAGGGACTGAAAACTTAATTGTATGAAAACATCGGATTTATTCTCGTGATGAAGAAAACATAATATACCTGGCAGGAAGGATAAATAATTTACTAGAATATCCAAGCATTGTGATTGACTCTGATGATGAAAAGAAAAGGAAGGAAGAAGCGTCAACTGAATAATGAAGACTTAGCAGCTCAGCTTATTGTTGTGACGATTCATACATACGTTACTTCACCATGTAACCAAAGCCCAACACAAAAGTATTTTGCTGAGAGATTACTTCTTGCATGATTGCAGACTGAATGAGCGCATACTGAACAGCAAGTCCAGTCGCAGTGTTGACACCTCCGGAACTACAACACAGACTCTCTCAACTCTTTCCTCTACTGGTGCTGAATTGAAGTCAACATTAGATGCATTGCCATTGCGTGACGTCTCTGGGGTGTTGGACAACACATGCCACTACATCAGCACCAAAGCTGAGCCATCTGTGCGGCCACTAACTCTCTGGGTTATTGGTGACTACGACACTCATGAGGGGCGTGATCTGCTTCTGGAAGCTGTTAAATACACGGTTGGTGTTCGTTGACTTCTCGACCATTGGTATTTCTCGCAAGAGCTGCTGTGAATTCCTTAAGTATATAGATGGCATTTTTTCTTACTTACGTTCAATTTGTTAATGAGTTTCTTTTCAATCTGGATTCTCAGTTGGTTAGAATTTTTGAAGTTTTTCTTTTACTATTAATTTCATTCTCCCTAAGTTTGAGTCCTATTTTGGCTTTGTTTAGAATCAAAACACGCACACCAAAAAAATAAGCCCCTTTGTTACATAAGTAAGCATTTATAAGATAAGTACAGTGATCACCCTTCTGAATTTTAATCACTCCGTTTTTTAAGAGAAAGATACTGAAAAACCGGAACTATTTTCAATCCAGCCATGATGTCGATCTTCACGAGGCTGTGATCATCCTATTCTCTTCTAACATAAATACAATGAACTGCCCTCTCAATTTTAATCCCTCTGTTGTTTAGCGTGAGAGTGACAGTGTGCGAGTTTGTGCCATCCACCATCGCAACACCAGCGCCGCCCCCTCCTTGTCGTTTGTCGTTCCTCTGAGTCGCATCATCGAAGTCGCCCACTCGACTTTACCTTCGCCTGTGGCTCGACAACTGCTCGTTAAAGTACTGGACCCTGACTTTGCTGTGGGGCTCTCTGCCGGAGAAAAGACCTTTGATCAAGTCAAAATCAACGTGAGTTCCTTCCCAGTATAGAAGATTATTGCTCAATATTAGCATGTTTTCTTCCTCGTGCAAAAAAACTTGAAATTGCAAATTTATGCCAGTCCAGTCTTTCTAATCTCGTCACCTTAATACCAGAATCAATAATTTTGCTAGATTTTTGTAAAACGAAATTGAATAAATTAGTTGTCATTTCATACACGGTTGGAAAAAACGCTTGTTCAGATTAAAAATATCTGAATTCTGTTTGTTTTCTACGTTTCTGCATAGCTGGTAACCCCTTGTGACATCAAGACATAAAAATGCATTGATACTTTTTTTTTTGTGAACAATGTGCAGGGTTTTGACCATGAGGCGTTCGAGGCACGCCTTAAGAGCTTCTCAGGAGATGCATTCAAGCTTCACGCATCCTTCAGTTCACGCGTTGTGGGCGTTCCTGGAGGAAGTCGGGTGGTGGTCGCTAACGGCCGCGTCCTTGGTCCCCTCGACCCTGACGAAACATTCGTGCTTGAAGACTTTGCTCTGCTAGAAAAACACACTGCGTTTACTCTCACCGACAAGATCTCGGAGATAATCAAAGGTATTGCCCGTTCAACTACATGAACTTGACCCTAATCGCCTTGGGTGCTAGCGTGCATTGGAAGAATAGCTCTGACTCACCGACAATTTGGCTCTCCCTACCCTAGGTGATTAAAGCTAAGATGCGCAAGAAAATTTCTTCTGATGAAATTTGTACACTGGAAATTTATCAGAAGTTTACTCTTACCGACAAAATCACAAAGATCCTCACATGTAATGCTGGTAATTCATTTACTTGAAATAAACAAATAACAATAAATTTTGATCACATTACGTTGTTGCTGCGTTAACTGTTCACAAATCCTTAGATTTCTGATTTTGTTTCATGTTTCGATCATTGATAATTATTGTTTTGAAAACCCGATGACTGTGAGTAGTATGTTGCTATTTTGTAATTCTTTCCTCACAAACAACTATCATTGTGTTGTGTTATTTATAATCATTTGTTTTTTGTCAGTAGTAAATGCTATAAAACTTTCTACTCCTACTACTTGTCAGTAGTGATGTCCAAATAATTAAATAATTTTCCACCACAACTAACATAACACATCATTTTCGAAAAAAACTTCTCGTGTTATTATGTCCCTTATAATAAATGTTTGCCATTTGTTGACAATTTCATGCTTTGCTGAACAATTGCTTTGTGTGCAGACTCTACTCCAGACCCAAGTGCTCTCAGCTCACTGATCATGAAAGTCTCGGGGGTCATCCAGAGCAAGCCTCAGACCAAGGTGCCTCTTGCGTGCCTCTTTCCTGCACGCTTTCGTTGTACTCGTTTCTATCAACAAAAATTTTTCCTGATGAACAACTTAGTTCGTCCATCCAGAATTTACCAGCTTTGACGTCGAGATGAAAAACTAATTTTCATTGAGTTTTATCATACAAAAATCTGGGACTAGATTTCATTACAATCCAGTTGTAAATTTTTATAAGGTCTGTTGAATTAATACATAAAAATATGTTTGAATATTGACGAATGTGATTAATTTCAATTAGAATTGCTCTACTTTGATGCAGATCTAAATTGTAAAGCGAGAATGAAAAGTTTCTCAGTTAATGAAGGAAAGAGATTTCAGTTACAGTCTTTACCAAAGCTTGTGCCTTTTGCTGAAGAATTGCAAAGATTTGAATAAAACTATTAGGGAAAGTAAACTTTATTTTACTTCTACTTGTATCATTTTAAATTAGTTACAAATTACAATTTCATGTTGCAGAGCCGGTCAAGCTTAGAGCTCCGCGGGTTGGAGCACTCGACTTTCACCATCGAGCCCCGATTGCCGGAGCTGCCCAGCTTCGATGTAGTGGCCGTGTGCGACCCAGCCTCTCTTGCCGCCCAGAAGATGGGACCTGTGCTGCAGGTATATTTTGGTGTTGTGGGCTTTGTCAACGTTAAAGCTACATTTTCTTTTAATTTTGGCTTGAGGAATCAAATACCTTCGTTTTTAACTGCTTTGATTAGAAAATGCTTCATGTTTTGCGTAGTGATAATCCGTTCACTCGGCTGGAAATAGGTTGTACGATTTAGAATTTAATGCTTGTTGTAACATGAAACGATTGCACACGTATCATCTGGAGCACCTACAATTTTTTGTTCAATACACCACATTTTTCCTTTCGTTTCATTGTTTGGTCTTGGAGTCCTAATTCGGACGCTAATTCACATCATGAGTTGTGCGCGTTTTAAAGAATCGAGTCAAACATTTAGAAAATATTTTGTTGATTGAACATTAGCTTAGTTTCACCATTGGATTTTAGTAATTTAACTCGTTTTTTAATTTCATTTTGCAGGTTCTGCATAAAGTTCTGAATGCAAAAATTACAGTGGTGCTGAACGCCATCGAAAAACACTCCGAAATGCCTCTCAAAAG
>JALHKN010926074.1:0-10917 GCA_039513755.1 Hyalella sp. 3TK10
GATCACTGAACTTGCTGGGTGAGCTCTAGGATTAGCACTACCTACCACTGGGTATTGCACACCCAAGTTTAGTGCTCTAGGGGGAAAGAGATTATCCACCATCCAAATTTTGAAAAAAGCAAATGGGCAAAAGATTTAACTCGTGAATATAAATCTATTGACTAAAATGAAGCCCCGTTTCTTGCTTACCCAAGTATGGAGGTAGAATTCCCTGCTAGGTATCAACTAACTTAACTAAGAAATCTCACTTAATAGGATTAGGAATCAATTTAGGATAGCAATTTTATCCCACATAAAAATAATTGTACACTTAAATTCAACGAAATTCAAGGACTAATTTGTAAAATTAAATAATTTAATTAACTGTCTTTCAAAAACATACACCAACCACTGAAGAAATTATGATCATGGCATTGAAATTAGAGGAGTAATTTTTCTAATTTTGTATTCAAATTGCAATATTTTCAAGTTTCAAAGAATTAAAAGCTCACAAACTTCAACAATTAGGTAGGTTATGGAAATCACCTGAACCAGGAACACAGGAGGGTCATTGTCCTTGAGGTCTGTTGATGCTCTGGCAAATTCAGGTTTCAGTCTCTTGCAGTGCCCACACCTGAAAATGACAATAGAAGTAAATTTGGAAGCGAACAAGTCCGGTTCCTTCAGTAAATAAACACATTAAAAGAACATTAGCGAACTGTATCTGACGTCAGATAAAGGAGTAAAAGGACTCGTCAGATATAAATTGGCGATTTAACGTAATTACGCTTATTTGTTAAAACTTGACAACGGCTCACAGTCGTAATTTGCTGGATTAGGACGGAACAGAAACATTGCGAGGCGCGAACAATCTAGACCTGAATAATGAAATCGATTTAGATTTTAGACAGAGCAAATTTTTAATGTGAATCAGGATTTGTCATCATTCAGGCTCAACAAGTTTCATCAAACAAATTAATATTGTCACATTTCTTGGTATTTAGAATATCGTCGTTTCGATGTACTCACCAAGGGGCATAAAACATTACTAGGGCTGTATCAATTGTTGCAAGTTTGCTGTCAAAATCGGCATCTGATAATTCCAGTACATCAGATGTTTCAGCAGCTACAACTGCCAATAAGGCTGCAACGATGATCAATTTAAATTCCATCATGAAGGTGCCGCAAATACCCGAATTCACTCGCTCACTGTTTACACCGGCGTGACCCCTCTTACACTGTCACAACTCACAACATTATCGTCGTGCAGTTCGTATCCTGACATCCAACGTTATCAACGTTCGGAAAAAAAACGAGTAATGATCTAAACCGCTGATGTATCTTATCATAAATCATTCCCTATACATATAACAGTAGTTTTTCAACATTATATGTTCTAAATGATTTGTTTGACAGTTATTTTCTTTAACCTTCCAAGGCATCAGTGAAATTTGAAGTTGATTAACGCATTCGGACGCAGACTTTGGTGGCCTCTCACGATTGGTCCGAGTGGAAAACTCCAGCCAATCAAAACCTTCCACTATAGAATCTGAAACGCGGGCAAATCAAATTTGTTATTAGAAAATGTCTGAACATGCACTTGAACGAAACTTAAAAGATACAAAATGGGAACTCAGCCATTCAATACGTAGCTTTGTCGCACATGTTATACTATGCTATTCGACAAAAAAAAGTATTCGAGTTGTAGCTGCAGATAAAATGTTTTTCATGGTATTCCCTTAGAATAAATTCTAAGGATTACTACCTTGCTGGCAAGGAAAAATGTTAGTTCCTCAATGGGAGGTGTAAGAATTTTCTAACAGTCACGCTCATGTACTGCAGTGTTAATTATGTAACATGAGTTTTATTGTCAATTGTTCAAACTGTTCATAATTTGGAACGCCATCATTCTAGTTTCCTGTCGTCATTCTAAATTCTTAATGAGGAATAATTGTGTTACTTCGTTTAAGAATACTTATTAGAGTAACTGCGATCTTACATTAGGTAGAGTTAGCCGCAGTCAGAGCAGCTGACAAGGTATTCCATGGAACGTAAAAACGCCACACATTTGACAGTCGGATCTATTCCGAAGTTCATGCACGTCTTGATGCACTTAAGATGACCCGCATGCCACCTCTGCCACTGATTTTTGAGACGCTACACCTGTAACTATATAAGTTTCGGCCGATGTTGAATGGTTTTATAGGGAAAATTGGTACTCATAAGAGCTTATAGTGTCCCGTATTTCTTTCGCAACATATGGCGTAACTTCCCTGAAGCGTCTTTCCATAAACCTGTGACTAAGGAGTGAAGGCTGATGTCAGGGTGCCAGAGATAAGGTCTCAAGACAAGCTTGGCTTTTGAGAAATTGTATGACGGCAAAGAAAAGACGACCTCGTAGGAGTGTCTAGATGATGTCCCCCCATATCCTCTTAAAATGAACGGGCCGCACGAGGCACCTTCGCGGGCCGTAGGTTTGTGACCCCTGACTTAACTAATACAAAGTTGGTCCGCAGCTCAAGAAACTTTGTTGCCGTTCTGCGCATCTTCGCTTCTGACGTCATGTGGTACGAAATCGCCGATGCAGTGTGAAGAACTACTCCTAAATTGAGTAACTTTTCAAGTTGACCATATTTTACTATAGAAACATTTTGACGAGCAGCATTTACAGCTGTAGAACTAATTCACGTAAGGCTGAATCTCAACTTTGCAGTCGTTCTTCAGCAAAGAACGTAGAAGTCGGAATAAGTGGTTTCGTTTCCATTTTATTTCTTTATTTACTTCATAAATTCCCCGGATTTACGTTAATAGTAGCAAATTAAAGTTAAATAATTTCGTTTCGGTAATTTCTTAGCGGTGGATGATCATGAAAAATCTACTTCGAAACGCCAATTTTTACAAGGGTGGTGGGAGAGATATTAAGAATTTACTACCACGTGACGTCACGTGGTCTACAAGCGGTAGGGGTGTCCGATCCGCACCTGCGCGTATAGCCAATTTTTTACGGTCGCAGCTTGTGGTCTAGTACAGTGCTGATTCAAAGTAGAGTGGTGGGATGGGTCAGTTAAGTACAGCTGCTTAGCTGCGAGGCTAAATGAAGGCATTGCATGTAGAGGGCAGGCGTTTGCTCCAAGACTATGTTAAGAGTTAAATTTGTGGCCCACGGCTGCGCTCCCGATGGGGGTAGGTCTGTTACATGGTATAGGTATAATTTGGGAAGGCGTGGGTCTGTTTTAACTTATGATTGCTATTATAGTAGCTAGCTATGTATATCATTGGTACTATGGACAGATATTCTACATGCTACTTCTGTGGATCCCGGAACAAGCGATGGTCTCAGATGTCCTCACCACCGAACTTTTTTATTACATAAAACACACATCCCAAAAATGCTTGCAGCATCAGCAATGACTACTCCCGGCCTTTGTGCTGTTGCAGAGGTCAATGAATACTTTAAAAATTTTCGTATGATAGTCATAGCTAATCGAAGAATATCTTGTTAAGCACTAAAACCTAAATACTTCAGTTCTTCTCATCAAGTGACGAGAACACAGGTGCGGAAAAAGTTTGAATACAAAATACAAACGGTCTTTCTTCTGTCACACCCCAACTATCTGGGAGCACTGCATCCTGTCCGACCTGTCGCGAATGACAGTCAACGCTAACATTGATCTAGTCCAAAACAATTGATAAAAGGGTCAAATAAAGTTCAATGCGGAACCCATGACTAAAGTGACGTTAAATTCGTCAATAATTTCGGTGGCAGCTCTGTCGCGTGATGAAAACATGGCAAGGTTTTAAAACAAGTGACAGCTTCCGAGCGCAGAGCTGCTGCAGCGCAGCCACAGAGGTCATGAAATAATTTGATATTAGCTGCTCCTGGGAAAACGGCCTTGAAATCGGATGCATTAATGAATAACCAATGAAAACGTCTCGATTCAGTCCACCGGGTTGAATAAATCACAAAGAAGAATGAATTTCAAGTAACGATAAAAAATAAACGTGGAAGAAACTAAAAACGCAAGGGACGTTTAGAACTGACGTCAAGAGGCTTGTCTAAGAGGAAAATGAAAGAATAATATCATGAGTGATTCAGGGTGTACTCAAGACTAGAGACCCCACGCGATGTAACTTCGGTATAAAACTACAAACATTATCTTGGCATTCACGCATAGCGAAACGATTAATTGTACTAATAATAAAGCTTGCATCACTGAAATTTCAAGAAAATAGCACTACGTAAGTAGTGTAACTCCATAAGTAAATGTCATCATCAACTTCCCAGTAATGTGAGGTATAACGACAATCGTTAATAACATTAACCATTACCAATGAACGAGAAAAATACCAAGGAGGTTCTCATTTGTAGAATGGTTGAACCAACGTTACGCTGTTTAATAACATACACGTTCACTCGAGTACGGGAATGCAAGGTTTTATTAGTAACAGACGTGGGTTCTTAAGAATGCCCAAATGATTAACGTAAGTTACTATGGGGTAAATGACATTGGATAAGTAAAATAGACTCCAGATAAAGAATTCCATACAAATAATAATACTCACCTAAGCTTACTTACATAATAAAAAAACGTTTGCTTACAACAGGTTCAAGATGAATCATTCGATTGAAAAAACATTAGAAACTCCTGAACTCAAAAATTGAAAAGTTCATTAAAGACTATTCGAGAAATGAACCAGAAGCAAATACTAAACGGAAAATATAGTGAAAAATGTACTTTTAATTTCAACTATCCAGAATAAAAATAGTGTTATGATGCTTTTAATTATCGTTAATTGTTAATTATTGAACTAAAAACAATCACTACGCATAAAACTTGTGAATAATGAGGGGACAATAATAACATGGTAGTAACAACAATGATAGCAATAACAGTACACAGACGACAGTAGCTTGGCAATTCATTCTCCTGCTATAAAATATATGTACCGAGGTTGAGGCATTTGATGGCAAATACTCAACACAAACTAACTTATAAAACATTCATAACATATAAATGTCCACACAACGTTACACAAATAACACCCAGAAAATTTCGCCTTAATTTCTGATAAAAAATATTAACGTCATTACACCACTTTAGAGAATCTAAATTTATCATCTATTTCAGTTAGATCGGAACAAAATGTCTTCCGAAAAATAAACTTCTTTCTTGAATGTACTGAACTCTTGACTGACCGTAAGGACAAATTCGTTCTTATACATGATGCTATTCTTACTTGCATTTGGAAATTAATGGGGCAGTGAAGGGATGAGGAGCTGATAGTCTTCAGTTTACATCGAGACATTTTAGCTAAAAGTCAAGACTACACAGAACCTAATTGAAATAAAATCTGCTAGACGCTGGAGCCTGAGAAGGCGTAGTAACAAATAAGGATGATGACGACCATGGCAGCGGCAACGTAGCACATGACGCGCTTGTTCTGACGACCTGCCGTCAGCACTCCGTGCAGTCTGTTGCTGCTCAGACCTGCAACATAATCCAGTGTGAGGGCAAACGGGCATACGTGTTTATATCCCTAACAATGAAAGCTGTCAATCGATACTCAAGCCCAAGCTTTCACAGAATTCTTTAAGAGGACAAAACTGTGGGCAGATTTATGTTTCTTGTACCAGCAATGCTATGTCCATTGATCTTATTACTTTAACTCTTATTAAGCAGACAAAATGGTGGGCAGGCTTATGTATCTTGTCTCAGCAATGCAGTCTCCATTGATCTTATTACTTTAACTCATATTAAGAGTACAAAACGGTGGGCAGGTTTATGTTTCTTCTCTTTCTCTTAATACCTTAACTCGTATGAAGAGAATCAAACAATGTGATGATGATTCATGTTTTCTGTCTGTTCAAATCAAATTGTCAAAATTTGTCCATTTCCTTAAACCCGTACTTAACTTAAATTTAAAGTTTTCAACTTACAGCTGATCCCATTAAACATAAATCTTGTGAAGGTCGAGACCACTAGGTACAATGATAAAATGTAAAAGGATTCTTGAGAGGTGCCAACTACTAACATGAAAGTCTGAAAGCAGTAATTTTGAACTCCCTGGGCATTTATGCCACTCNATGCTGATCATTAAGATGAAACATAATTTTCGGTGGGGAATACATACTATGGAAACAAAGTAATATTGAACTCACCAAGCAATGAGTTACCAGAAGAAAAATCTCCATCCATACCATCAAGCATTCTGTTGTGCTCATGTGCCTCTAGCTCAAGATCTACTGCAACCTGGAACACAGTGAAAAATTACTCTCAATCACAAAAACACTTCATTCAGCTGTCACTAACTATGGAAGGTCATGAATTTTTGAATTTCTGTCTAAAATTATTTCTAACTGGCAGAAAATTTTAAATGGGTTGCAGCTTCATTTTATTTTGTAATGAAGTCATTATTATTTGTACAATGAACACGAAACTAATTCTCAACTTCACTCACTGATCTTAACTGAGAAACTTTATTGGCTAAATTATAAGCCCGATTCTGGTTTCTCTTGTCCAACTCCTGCTCTTCAACACCTGCAAATTAACTAATTATAGTTAACAATTCACAACAGAAAGGAAAAACAAATTACAAAATCAGCAAAATGTCCACCTTGATTAAAGATATTGGTAATTGGATTAGGCATTGACTAAATTGTACTTTGGAAACAGAGGATGACATCAGCAAGGAATTGGTTTAAAGCATCTACTGACTATCAAAACAATAATTCAAACAAAGAAATCCATAAAAATTAATGTATTTTACATAACTCCTCTGAGCTCGTCGATTCATCTACTACGAATTTAGTTTAAATTACATTTTACTAACTTCTATGGTGCAGTAGCTGTAAATAATCTCTTGCTGAGGTAGATCCAAATGAAAATAGTTCTGCATTTACTCAAACACAATTGATTGAATAATCTCAAACACAAAACTTTTACAGGGGAGCCCAAAACCCCAGTGTTGCCATTTTGATTCACTGGCTGTGAATGCATCAGAAAAAATTGTAGTACAAATCTGATCTTCAACACAATTGTGTCACCATGCTTTTGCAAATTATAATTCCTCACCTCCCCAGGTGGCCATTGCATAAAATGTTTCAGTTTTAATAACTCCTGAAATTATGTTGACTGCTATCTGCTGTGAAGGAGCATAGGAAGTCAATTGATGTCAGAGTTAGTAGTGCTTGTTGATGACTTCTTCAGTGGCTGGATGTTCAGCATCTGAAATTGATAAAAATTAGAAATGGAATAATATGTGAAAGGAGTGGTAAAATATTTGCAAAAAACATATATTGCAAGTGAATACAAATTACATACAGGTTATTGGATATATATTTATATAATTTTATCTTCAAAAAATTACAAATGATGAGATTCAGAAGAAAAAGAAAATGATATAACACTATATTGTATGTGAGGCAAGTGACAACCATCATTGTTAGGCTGAATATTGTAAAACCTTTGAAGCATCAAATTACCTTACCAAACTATAAAAAATCAGTTTTGTAACAATCTAACCATTGAGAGAGTTTAGTGAAAAAAACCTTTTGCAGGCCAAACTGAGAATTTTGTTCTTTTTATGTGCGTAAAATATTAGAATAACCAACACCTATGATTGCGATAACCCAGTCTGCATATGTGACTAAATATTGAACAATTTTTAGAACCTGATTTTGATAAAAATAGCAGCCTTTCTATGATTTTGGAAACATATTTGCAATCCAATTATACCAACCTTTTCTCAACAAACTCTGAGACAGATTTGAAAACTTTGCTTTAGCAAAGTCTGGATGCTAGTTTCAGAACATGATGAACATGCAGACTGAGTTCCCAGAGATTTTTTTTCCACTCAAAATCGATGTCCAAGACCAATACAATTTGTTTGCAGATTGACAATAAAATATAATCCTTTATTCGACTATGACACCAAGCTTGCCCCAACCAGAATAAGTTAGCAAAATTGGACCTCAAGAATCTTTAAATCTTATAGACCAATTTTGTAATATCATATCGTGGAGTCTGGGTGACTGAAACTAAGGCTGTATAACAAATTATGTCATGCCATGTCTGGGAGTTTTGGATGAAAAAATACAAGCCAAGACTCTGGCTAAAAAATAAACTTTTTAATAATTTCTGAGCTCAGAAATTTAGCGTTTATGGCTCAAAATTCTAATTTATTTAGCTAGGTTTCTGACCATTTAATAGTGATGAAAACTTAATTGGACCTGGAAAGCAGATAAATTCCTCATTGATCTGCACCTTGACCCCAGGCTATGAGGTGTACAAAAATTAGGTGAAGGTTGCCATTTTTCCTACACATTAGATGCCAATTTAGGACTATAGCAGATGGTGGTTGCCAATCAATCATCGAGTAATAACTCACAGAACTAAGCTTTTGCACAATGCACGGATGCCTAACAGTCCCTACAAGCAGCTTGCAAGCAACTACTTGTATATTAGCAAAGTATTTGAGCCTTAATGCTTGGACCAGACTTCTAAGTATGTAATCAAAGACAAAATTTCTGGGAACTAATTGTGATGTTCTTGGAGGGAATTTGAATTAATTTCTATATTTTTTAAACAAACACTGTCTTTGATTTGGAGGAAGAAGAGGCCCTTCCCTGAGGAGCGAGCATCTCTGAGCTACTCTCGTTGCCAGTGATCGATAAAAACAGTGAATGCTTCTTACCACCTCTTCCTTCGACATTTGGGTTATGGTATGATACCAAAGGGAGTGAGCCTGTGATGCTGAGTGGTCAGCTGCTTCGTTTCCAGCAATGCCTCAATGACCGGGCACAAACTGTAGCCTCACATCATGTGGGGTTGCCAGCGCCATCAGCTTATCTTGAATCTGAAAAACAAGGTGTATATATGATTCTGGTTTCCTATTTTAGATGAGATACAATGAACTGAGAGAATCTGTAAAAATGGCCAAGTTTTCTCCAGGTCTGAGGTTGTTCCGCGCCCACTCGAGCGCCTCGTGGATAGCAAAAAGCTCAGCCTCCAGGATTGACACTTCAGGTCGGAGTTTCCAGTTGAGGAGAACTCCCCTAGAAGGCACCACCACGGCAGCCGATGCGGAAGCAGAAGGCTCGGTTACCCGAGAACCGTCAGTGTAGGCTGCAATGAAGTTAGCAAATTCGGTCTGTAGCAGGTCTTTAAAGGTTTGGACAGCAGTGTTGAGCGAGAGGCCTTTTACGGGAGTTGATGAAAAAGTGGTTAGGATGTGGTGTTGGGTATATATTGAATCAAGGAGGGAGGGGAGACAAGAAGGGATATCGGGACGGCATGGGGAGGGGTAAGTTACGTTTAGCGAAAATTGCTCGTGAGTGAGCAGTGAAGGATGGTAGTAGGGAGGGTGATGCTGGAGGATGTGGATCATGTCGCACAGTATAGAAAAGGTCTTGAGTTATTGAGCACATCCATGAAACACATGGACTCAGCAAGAGTTACTTAAAATAACTGTTTCCATCATTTGTTCCGCAGCTACATTCCGTTCTTCGCAGATGATTTGGCCGCTNTGAAGGATGGTAGTAGGGAGGGTGATGCTGGAGGATGTGGATCATGTCGCACAGTATACAAAAGATCTTTAGTTATTGAGCACATCGGCAGCAAGGTAAGTCTGTGGTAGAACACCTGAGCTTGTCTTCCTTACAGAAGAAAGTTCACCTTCAAAGAAGACTTGGAAGCGTTGATCGGACAAGTACATCCTAACCCATCTTAACATAATGCCACGAAGTCCACACTTGCTGAGCTTAAATAAGATGCATTATGCCAAACAGTGTCAAAAGCGCTAGTGAAATCACAAAAGACTGCCACCATTACGCGTCTACCATTCAATGTGTCGCGAACGGCCGATGCCAGTTGTGCCACCTGGTCCACAGCAGACAAGCGTGCTTGGAAGCCTCCCTGGCTTGGAGGGAATGATAGGTTATGTTCGAGGAAGAATGTCAGTCGTCTATTAATCATAGATTCCAACAACTTGCCAACACACGAGAGCAGCAAGATAGGGCGATATGAGGATACTTGAGTAAGAGGCTTGTTTGGTTTGGGGATCGGGATTATGAGAGCCGTTTTCCATTCAGTTGGGACTATGCCAGAGAGGAAACTGTCATTATAGATACTTACAAGCCATAATTTGTATTCCCGAGTGAGATGTAATAAATGTTTATTATGGATATGATCTATCCCAGGAGATGAGTTTTTAAGATTGCACAGACTGTTGTCCAGGTCGTGAAGAGCAAAAGGCTGATTTATGACAAGATCGTCATCGCTGCTCAATGCAAGAGCCAGTGGTAGCAGTACTGCTTCTGGGAATGGTGCTGGAGGGGGAGAATTCAAGACAGTTTGGTAGTGTGTGGCTAAAGCATCCGCCTTCAGAACCGGGTCAGCAATCATGGCATTATGAGTTAGGAACGGTTGTGACTTCTGATGGAAAGGGAAAACGTCTTATGCGTTTCCACAGTATGTTAATGGGGGTCTCAGAGGTCAGTGAATTACAGTATTTTTTCCCAAGATGCCCTCTTGGCTGTCTCTACTTCCCACTTTACTTTGGCTTCACTTCTTTTGAACTGTATCAAATGCTCCTTAGAAGGTTGGGAGAGAAGAAGTTGTTTGGCAATTTTCTTGGCTTGGACAGCAGTAGAAAATTTTGGTGTCCACCAGGATTTGTTATACCTAGGAGTGATTGTTGATTTGGTCGGAGGGAAAATTTTGGAGCTTGTTGATATGATGTTATGGGCAAAATTATTGATACTTATTTCAAGGTCCAGAGAGTGGTTGGTACCTATTTGGTTGATTGCTGCTTGCCACTGTGGCCAGGAACTCTCCCCAAACTTCCATGTTGGTCGCTTCCTGTATTGGATGTGTGTGGGCTCCACCCCTAAGGTGGTAAGTACAGGGTAGTGATCACTGCCCAGATCTGCCAAGGTTG
>JALHKN010931407.1:0-11017 GCA_039513755.1 Hyalella sp. 3TK10
ACGTGTACAACGGATCGTGATGGGAGTCAGCGTCCTATCTGTATGATTTGCAATGCTAAGCTGAGCACTTCTAGTCTATCACCGGCACAACTAAAAGAACACATCTTCAAGCAGCATGGAGATGGAAGATACAAGAAACAACACTTGCTGAATTTAAAATGAAGAGAGCCAGATTTTATGAAAATACTGCTTTGTCTGTTCTCGGCTTTTTACCCATCAACAAACAGATGTTCACTGCATTGTACGAAGTTGCCTACCTAATCGCTAAGCAGGGTAATCCACACACCATTGGGGAAACGCTTATAAAGCCAGCAGTGTTGAAAGTTGTGAATATAATACTACGAAAGGCACTGAAGTCGAGTTATCTCAAATTCCTCTTTCAAATGACACAATCTGCGACAGAATAGAAGACATGAGCAAAGACATTTTGGCTCAAATAGTTGCAGATCTGATTTCAAGCCTAAATAAAATCAACCTGAACTCGACGAGACCACAGACGCTTCCAATCTATGTCAGCCTGCTGTATTCGTGCGCTATGTGAAAGACAACGTGATAGAAGAAGATTTTTTATTTTGTAAGCCTCTTGAAACAACCAAGGCAGCTGATGTGAAGAAAAATGTAGACGACTTCTTCAAAAACAACAATATTTCGTGGAATATGGTTTCTGCAGTTTGTTCGGACGGAGCCCCAGTCATGCTGGGAGTAAAGTCTGGTTTTGGTGCGCTAGTGCAAACCGAATTTCCACACATCATTATTACGCATTTTATTCTGCACAGACATGTACTACCAACAAAACACTTGCCCCTAAACTGGCAGAAGTATTAAAAATTGTGGTGGAATGCGTGACTTACGTGCGAAATAGTGCTCGCAGGCACCGCATATTCTGTGAATTAAGTAAAGAAATGAGCTCCGAACTCGAGGTACTTCTGTATCATTCTAATGTTCGATGGTTATCCCGGGGACAGGTACTGAGTCAAGTTTTTGCCGGGCCGGAGAAACTAGCGCGATTTTTGAAAGAGAACCAGCATTATCATACAAGTTGCTTCAAAAATCCGGAGATTATTCTCATTTTGGCGTACATGGCTGATATTTGTGCAGCTCTCAATCATGGCAATCAACGGATGCAGGGCGGTGGTGAAGCCCTGAAACGACGACCCTGAAGGGCTTTCAAAGAAAGCTGCCGTTATGGAAACGACGAATAGGAAACAATAACTTCGCAAGCTTTCCTCTGCTGGCCGGCCTTGTGAGTAAGATAGGACAGTAGGACACGTAACCATAATCGGATACATTTATGTACCCGCAGAACTGAAGCAAGCAATTGCCACGCACGGGCTCAACAGCAACTCTTCAGAATCGTACCGCTCCCAAATTTTTGGTCTCAACAAATGATAGCGTATCCTGTTATTTCTATAAAAGCTCTGGAGATTTTTATGCCGTTTGTTACAACATATCATTGCGAGCAATCATTTTCTAGGATGCTGTACATAAAAACGAAGAAAAGGAATAGACTTTTCTCCGAAAATGACATGAAATTGACACTTGCTAAAGAGAAGCCCCGCATTTCTGAATTGGTATCAAAAAGACAACAGAAGAAGTCGCACTGATTTGCAGTAAATTTTCATCATTGTGTTTTTGCTGTGTGTGAAGTTGTTTTGTTCTTTGAACACAAAGTTGCCGATGCACGATTCATTTTGTGTACCAGTCAAATAAATAGCTACGTTTTGTAATTTGAAAAATAGTATTGTATTTTTCTTATTAGGCAGGGCTCGGTGAATGTACGTATGAACCCAATGGGGTTCGGTTACACCAAAAAGGTTAAGAATCACTGGTCTTGAGGGTCCGTGTGCGTCAGATGTGCGCCTGCCAGTAGCCGACCGGAACAGCTTCGAACTTGCGTCCAATGTTTACGTGATTACCTAATCAACTTCTTACTTACTTAGTTAACGGATGCTTTCCAGTGTCCTGTTCTATTCATTGTCGCATTAGCCTCCGCTTTCTAGCATCAGTTTCTAAATTAATTTGTTTATTAAATCTCATTTGTTTCAGAGTTCTAGTCATTGAGTAAAGAACTAAAATTGTACAGGGTTTCGTTTGTTTTTACTTCCGGCAACGAACTTCGAGGTTCCCCGTACAATCAAAATAAGTAGCAAACAGTCCCTATCAAATTCTGAGCAATGAAGGGAGGAATTCACTCCAAGTTTAATGTAAGTCTTCACTTAATGCGCAGCGAGTTGAATGAAGGAACGCGAGATACTTTATCCTGACGATTTCAGTAATCGATTCAATAATCGAACGATTTTAAATTGCGCGGGAGCATTTGGTAGTTTATAATATGGCTTTCCTTACCAGACAGGACATGAGAGGGAATGAGGTTCCAGACATCATCTCTCTCGTGAGGTTCCATACATTCTTGATGGCGGCAACTAGAGCACTGAGGAGCAAGGGGGCTGACAGTCAGCGAGCCGTTATTCATTCGTTGAAGAGAAAGGGAAAATGTAACTAAAAAATGATTTGTCATGAAAACTACCGATGCAAAGACTGGCAATTTTTAAAATAGACTTAGAGAAGATGTTTCGTAGACCAAGTCTAACTTGACTGCTCAAGTACTGTTAACTTGGTGAGGATGAGTGCTTATCACGTTATTCCATTAGCGTACAACCTGATTCCGGTAATAATAACGCGGTTACCAAAATGTTCAACACTATGCAGCCCGAAAAATAATTCCCATCCAGCATTGTAATAGCACTATGGTTACGACCCTTCTTGGTGAAGCGGACGCACGCGACCAGGTAGGCCACCATCACCCTCAACCACCTGCGGACCGCGAAGGTGCCTTCTGCTCATTTTAACCGGACATAGGGTGGCATCACCCTGACGTCCCCACAGGGCCGCCGTTTAATTTCCGTACACACAATTTCTCTATAGTGAAACTTGTCGTGAGACCTTATCTATGGCGCTAATAGGGTCTGGTATGTCAACCCCCACTCCTCAGTCACAGGTTTCTGAAAAGACGCTTCGGGGAGCTTGGCCGTATGTTGCGCAAGAACAATGGGACACTAAAACTTTTCTAAATACAAAATTTATGGTAAAGCCATGTGACGACGGCCACAACTTACGTAGCTACATGTGTAGCGTCTCAAGAAACCTTAGCAGGGGTGGCCTACGGGTCATAATAAGGACACTGAACCCAGTTTGGCTTTGTTTTGGCCTGCGAGACTTTACAACATGTCGAGTGCGGTGAGATATGGTTGGGGTCCACTGAGGTAGGGCATCGACGTACCCACCGCAAGAATCGTCAACCTCATCCCCTGAAGCACGACATATTGCTCATTCATAGGCAAATCGTTTGGTGAAAGAAATTTGTGGCTAATCTTCGAGAAATATCGGACGGTGTGATGCTTTCATTGCTAATCCATGAGGTACTGTAAACCAAATTCTGGGAAAATTTGGTTGTTATCTACAAGAAAAAATCTACCGAACCTGCCACGAAAATCTTCTTCACATTGATGGTATGTTCAGTCGATTAGTTACTTGAACTAGATTTGTTGAAAATTTCGTGGCATTCCGTTGTGCCTAAACATCATAAAATATTATATTTCTAGAACGCTACGAATACTTATTTGATCCACTGTAGGATATACATTGTAGTATTTCCACAGCAAGGTCAGGGAACCGGTTGGTTGTGTCCAAATGAGTAATTTTTCATATTCTTATAATACTGTTGTACCATTTGAAAAAATTAATATTCGATTCTTCCATAAAATAAGTGTTTTGTAGGGAGTTGGAAACAACCTATCTTGATTTTTAATCTCTGGAGCAGAATAAAATAACATCCAACTAGTACATGTAGCCTTATAGATTGCAAAGTAAGTGCACCTAAAACTTTCTCAGGCCTGGAGTGCTTCTTGGTGCTACTGTATAAATAAAGGAAGGTTTAGAACGCTGAAGTTGTAATGATCTTTGTATAGAAATATACAACCCAAGACAGTATTAGGACGTAGTCTTCCCTTGAACTACGAAGTTAAAGTTAGACAATATTCTGACCGTATTTAATCATAGTAACCTAACTATTAATGTGATAGAAGTACTACACAAGCTTATAACCATGTCAATAAATCATAACTTAGCACTTACATTGGGCCCTCATGGGATTATTTGCAGAAAAATCTAAATTTTTCCCCAGTAGTTTCTTGGCAAACTGCAATATTTCCAAGGTACTTCCTAGTATTCCAACATAGACTTCAATTGCAAGTACACACAACTTGTGAGATTTAACTCCAAAAGAAACCAAAATGTACAACAGTCCAATACCGTGATGCATGACAGCCCCATCAATGAGCTGGTCACCAGTAAAAAAAATATTGGGGAAAGCAGAATGACCTTCTACTCCCGATCTATATTCTTGCATGGTTGTGTTTGCCAATAGTTGAGAGGAGTCGGAGTTTAGCAGAAGCCTTACTCATATTTGACTTGGAGTGGATGGGGCTGATGAAGGCTGCTGTTTCTCGCAGTAAAACACTGAGGACTCCAAGTAGTAACCGTTTTCCCCCTTCTAATGCTGGACGTCAAGTTTTTAAAAATGAAAATTCTCCAACATACGAGTGTTTACCATGCCATATAGCCAAACTAAAACAAATAAATTATAGAGGTAGTTGATAAGTTGAATAACTGCCTACAAATTTAATTTTACCGAGAATTTAGTACATTCTCAAATTCAAGAAACAATATGTGGGACAAAATTAATGCAAATAACTTTGAAACAGATTTGGACTTCATTAGTCTCAACAAAAATGCTACATTCAGGTGAAAGAATAGGTTTCAATTGGCAGAGGATAGAGTGACCTGAGGGTCGTTATTATCATATCACAAAGGCACATTTCTGGGTCTTGGACTAGGAATAAGTATCATCCCGATGTCTAACCCATAACCTTAATCAACTTTACGCAAACCATGGTTCCATCACAGCAAGTTACACACGCTGATATTAAAAAAAATTACATTGTGTCACCCTCTGCAAGCAGCCGTTGGATACAGAAATGTCTTGAGGATGCAAAGGCATGTCAGACCACTCCTGTCCTTAGTGGCAGTAATCCACTGGACACATGCTCCTTTACGCAAGTCAGATGGGATTTGTTAGCATTGCATCATGAACGTGTAAGAGTTAATGCTAAGGCCCACCACAACATCAGCAGAGTTGAGAAAGTTAGAACGAAAATTCTATGAGAAACGAGAAGGACAAAAAAACTGCAGTGCTCAGGGGCAGTGAAAAGTTTCTTGAAACTCAACAAAGGCTGGATCAGCAACATCTTTTCTCATTACTTAAGTTAATGCATAACTAAATAGAAAAAGTTTAAAGGGGGAGGAGTCCTGTCATAGTTCTTTTTTATCTCCCCACTTGGAATTTATTTTTTCTATGAGGAGGTCAAGGCGGGCAGACATGAGAGGCTGACCACGCTTTGTTTTCTGGGAGAATTTCTTGTTACGGCGCAGTGCCTCTTCTCTCTTGGCTTTGAGTCGCGTCTGCTTCTCCTGCCGCAGACGCTCCTGCTCTTCTTTCTGCTGCTGTCTTTCAGAGATGTTCTTCTTGAACTCAAACTTGGCTTTTGTCAACTTGGAGTATTTCCTGTAAAAAAAATACATACAAATATAGGAGTTAACTGCTAACGTTCTTATCACATGGGACATAATCTTCTACTACCAACAAGAGAAAATTCGCTTATTCAAATTATGAAATGAGAGGTAACTACGTCGCGAGATTTTGAAATTTTTCAACCATCAAAATTAGACAGAGAGCGCTTCACTCACGGTTCATTGGTATCGCATCAATTCAAAACCAATAGCAAGTCAACAATGTTTTTGAGTGCAACCATGTTCATTTAGAAAAGTATTCTAAAGAAGAAACTCTAGCACGAGAGTGAGTGAATTAAGTAAGACATAAAAAAAGCCAAAACGGGAGTGAAGCAACATCAGAATTAATGTTTATGTAAGCCAAGCAGTAAACACGACAATTAAATTTAAAAAAAAATGTTGAAAAAACTTCATACTTGCGTTTGTTTTGGTTGCCTTGCTGTTGCTCTTCCCCCCCTTCCTCGCCGTTACCTCGCACCACCGCCGGCAGGAAACGTAACTCTGCTTCAGACACCTCCTGCTTCTCTGTGCCATAGACGAGTATCATCAGCAACTCAAAAATTGAATCATAACAAATCATAGCTCAGAGCTCTAACATTTTTCATGTGTTAAGCTTAGTAAATAATCATAATCAGGTCAAAGTACACGATTTCAATCGTTTTTCTAAGCTTCGAGACGAATCCAGGTATAAAAGTATAGCAACTATTCAGAAGTTCTGACTCTAGAAAAAACTGAAATTTAAACAACAGGGAAATTTTTGGTACAACTGAATAATTTTGTGTAACTGAGAATATAAAATATTTTGAGCTAATTTGTCAAAAGGACAAACAATGCGAACATAAATTACTCACTGCTGATAACACCTTACATTCATTCTCAAAGAAAATTCCCAAGCTAAGAGCTAACCTGTAGCATGGTATTGCTGTTTCCTCTTTTTCAACTGTTCTTTGTACTTTTGAAGCTCATACTTTTTCTTCAAAGCATCCCTAGCCATCAGGGCCTGGCCCGTCCCTGTTGGAGAAATGAAATTAGATGAAAAGTTGTAAATCAACATAAGTGTGATAGAATTCATAAGACAAATTAAAATCTAATTTTTTGGTACGCAAATTAAGAACTAGAATTTACTTTGTAAAGCACAATGAATCAATTCATTGCATATTGATTCTAATTAATAATAAAATCGAACAACATGAGATCTCCAAGCAAAACAATTAGGCATCAATGATTGTATGGAAAGAAGGAGAGAACATAACCAGCCTACCCACCTGCTTGGCGATTGCCATATGATGATTTGTAGGCAGCCTTTATAGCAGCTTTCTTGTCATACTTCTTGGGTGCATCCATGTTTGTGGAAGCTGGCGGAATCCGGCTGACAAAATGGAGACTGAACGCTTATAACAGACTGCTTATTTGCAATCTTTTCCCGACAGTAGCTAGAAAAGGAAAGCTTATGAAAATGATGTGTCAAATTTGTATATCTAATTATATACATGAGCTTAAATATCTTGCTACCTCGATCAGTTCCAAAACAGCAGCCGACACCAGAACAGTTTCGTATAATTTTTTGTATACTCTTCTTACTAGATGACTTCAAAAACAAGGAACAAATTGAAAGTTAATGGCTGAGAAGTCCTTGGCATATAATTTTTTGGAAGGTTCAGTAAACAAAATTGGACAAAACTGTCTGGTTGTGAATACAAAATTAGGTATTCATGAAAATGATTTGCATAAATGGTGGTAGTCATAAATGTTTTTTTCGTTCATGGTCAACATAGTTTCAATAGGAATTTTTCCCAGAAACTTCTGCAAATATTTAGTAACACTAAAAGTGAAAAAGCTACATGGACTAAATCGATGAATCACCATCGCCATCATGACAGAACCTGCTGCTCTAACTGAACTATGGAGTACTGAGAGACATCATACTCATCATACTGCTGCTGCGTGTCGACCTATTTTGATGTGGATAATGACAAGATTTTAAAGTGTTCTCTTATTGCTGTACTTAATCAGGAGTGCATAATACAAGTGATGAAGTTGAAGTGAGCAACTATCTTGCATTCAGAACTAGAGTGACGTATTGTAGGGGTTAGCTAGAGCATTGCTTATGACTAAGAGCATGAGCAATATGCATTTGGTTTCTGTTACAAATTAAATTAAAAGTCATCAGTAACTTGAATAACCCTAACCTTTCTAAACCAAAAGTTAAGGTGCATGTTTCATTAACTTCCATGCTACTCTTGTGTAATCAAGAATAAAGATTAAAATGAAGCAAGCATACAAATTATCAAGCAGAAAACCAGAATAAGAATCAAGACACTTGCAAATATGAAACCTTGAAACCACCATATGAATATTGGATGACAAACAATCATAAGTGAAAAATGATGCTGCAGAAAATGTAGCCAAAATAAACCTTTCTTAAACACACAAAAAGTAAAAATAAATAAAAATCCAGGCACACTGCAAAACAATTAATTGATTATGAAATAAATAAAGTAAATACAAATTAATCAAGTGTAAATAACTTAATATTGCAAATAATTGTGAATGAAATAGGAAGCTGAACTCACAATTAAGCTCAAATGAATTATGCAGCAGAGATAATGTAGAGACATTCATAATGAATGTAGAGATAATGAATGAATCCAACAAAAGGTTCTCAGGCTGATGAAACTGTTGGTGATAATATTTGCAGCTAGGATTTAATTAAGATTCAATTTTATTTCCTTTAATTTTGTTTCTCTACTCTATTGATCACTTCCATTTATGGACTAGGAAGAAAAGAAAATTTCAGAAATATTGACATATTGTATAAATGAAGTGTACAAAACAAATAATCAAAGACAAACAGGCAAGGGGTTGTGCTAAAAAGAGCAGAACAACTCACCATGCAACAATACTCTTGATGGATGCACCAAATGCAGTGGCAAGCTGCAGTTCTGTCAGTTCTTGCCAAAGATCGGAAATATTTCAAATGGTTTAGGTTGAATGCCCTTTTTCTATTAAATAGCTGAACTTCAATTTTTTCCCTGTTGAAAATGTGTAGAAATAGCATATGGACATGAATGTAACCTTTCTCACAGGCTATTAGGTATACATCAAGATGGTGCCCACACCGCACATGACATTAATCAGTGGAAACTCACTAAACAACAGATAAGATTCCAGATCCAGACTGTGATCTATACCTGTCCTGGCCTGAATCTTACCTCAGATGGTTTCAATTTATGAACTACGGTATGTGAAACAGATGGCCTAAGCTGCAAACATTCTAAAATATTCAGGCAAGGATATATCCAATCCATATTGGTAGTACCAATCTGAGATTCAGCTTGAAACATGGATTTGGATAAATCTTCTAGTAAAAACCTTATTATGGCTTTGTCAGCTCTTCTAGCTGTAAACGCGCGTGCAGCACAGAGAAACTTGGGGCTTTCATTCCAAGCTATGGAAGTGTGGTTTAAAGCCATATGATCTTTGAGCATTGAACTTATATTAATAGCGCTGGGGTGTAACTAGGGATACTACAAACATGCATACTGACCATATTCCATCTCAGTCTCAATGAAGGGCCTGAGTTGTGCAACAACTTTCAAATAAAGCATCAACTAAATTTTGCGTTTCCTAAGAACTAGTTCAATTGATCTCTGGGTGAGAAGTGAAATCGGATAACTGCAAATGATTAAAGATCTTGCAAAAACATATTTCAACAACTTTCAAACAGCAATCTTGCATTCACTACCAAGCCATTTAATCCAACACTGAGCTGGTCAGGTAGCCATCCCATACTATTCTTAAATGTGTCTTAACCGAATTCATCTAATCACAGTTGCCACTCATAATGCAGTATTGTCAGCAAAAGGCTTTGATCATTGTTCTGGACAGACAAACTAGACGCTACGTCAGTACCTTCAGTGTATTCACCCGAGAGGCGTCTATAAAGGGGCCTATCTTAAAGGGGCCTATCTTAAAGGGCAAGTCACTCTAGCTAGGACGTCTGATCGTTAAACGCTGCTCCGGCGTATACAGTGGACCCTCGGTTAACGAACGGCTCGGTTAACAACGAAATCGGTTAACGACACAGAATTTTGATACAAATTTACCTCTGTTAATGAAAAAAATTTCAGTTAACGAAGAACTAATGCTTAAAAAAATATGATGGTTCTTAGCTCTACTCAAACGAAACGAGGTTAGAACACCTTTGTAACCTGTTTAAACGAAGAAGCAACGACCGACTGACACGGTGCCGTACCGAGACATGACGCTCACTTGTACGGAAGATTCAGCTTCGATCGGACATTTGTTATCTTTATCTGTTCACATCCATCTTATTTAGTGATACACTAGTCTGGTTACTAGGTGCATGAAGTAGCGCCATCTTACGCACACTAGTCTGGTTACTAGGAGCATGAAGTGGCCTCATATTACGCACACTAGTCTGGTAACTAGGGGCATGAAATGGCCCCATCTTACGCACACTAGTCTGGTCACTAGGGGCATCGAGTGGCACCATCTCACGCACACTAGTCTGGTCACTAGGGGCATGAAGGGGCTTCATCTTACGCACACTAGTCTGGTCACTAGGGGCATGAAGAGGCTTCATCTTACGCACACTAGTCTGATCGCTAGGGGCACATGCCCCTGAGAGGAGACGAGCGCTGGAACACCGCAGCCTGCGACGGCCTTTGACATTTGCATGACACGAAAAAATATGAAGATGGTCAGCAGACGCTCCTCTACGACCAGGCTGAAAGCCGTCGTGCTGAGGAAGGAAGATGCTACACGTGCTGCTAAACGTGGGGCTGGTCGTGCTGCTTTACGTGCTGCTATACGTGCTACTGTGCGTGATGCTTTACGTGCTGCTGTACGTGTTGCTATACGTGCTGCTGTGCATGATGCTTTACGTGCTGCTATAAGTGCTGCTGTGAGTGCTGCTGTGCATGATGCTTTACGTGCTGCTATAAGTGCTGCTGTGAGTGCTGCTGTGAGTGCTGCTGTGCGTGCTGCTGTGCGTGCTGCTGTGCGTGATGCTTCATGTGCTGCTGTACGTGTTGCTAAAAGTGCTGCTATACAGGCTGCTGTACGTGCTGCTGTGCGTGCTGCTGTGCGTGCTGCTGTGCGCGCTGCTATACGTGCTGCACGCGGCATCTCCCACGCGCGCGCATCGCACGGGCATCTCATACGCGCGCGTACCGCACGGTCATGAGCATGTCACGCGCCATCGCCCTCGTTTTCTTATGTTCAAATGCTCTCTTTACTGTTTGTATGTTTATTTAGCTCCATTTATAACTGTTCTCATTTAAGAAACATACCTACCTATATAGCCTGATCTTTCATATATTAGCGAGTCAAGAAGGGCTGGGAACCAATTATTTCTATTTCCATT
>JALHKN010933153.1:0-11769 GCA_039513755.1 Hyalella sp. 3TK10
GTTAGCCCTTTTCCTGAATTTCACACTACATGCGTTTTTATTAAGAAATTACTTGTTCGTCTAAGTTAATTGCAGTTTTACTGTGAAAAGCTGTGCGAGGAGAAATTCTTGTGTGCGATTTATTAGTGACCGAAGATGTAATATTTTTGCACCCTTTGCAAAATTCTTCGACGAAAATTATGTACTTTGATGCCGACATTCGAAGAAATGAACTGTTTTTATTAGGGTAGTAAATTAGGTGTTGCCCTTCACGGAGTTTATAGGTGAAAATCGTTGGTTCTTTAATGTTATTTCTAAATTTGTTATCTTGATCACATACAGAACCACTAGTCTTATGTCAAGAAAGCAATCTGAACCCATTCATTTACGGTTATGTTTAGATCCAAAGTATTTTCACGAAGAAAGTCTAAAAGCTTTCCGAAATGAAAGTCGAGTGCAATTGCTTTAACGAAACGAGAGCCTTGAGACTTGCCGATTGTTCTAGATTCTAAGAGTCCTATTCACTGCTTTGTTTCGAGGCGCTCTTTTCTCTACAGTGTTCCGGCTGATTGGCGTGTTTTGATCTGCAGTAATCCATTTACGAAAAAATTCACGTTTACCTCGAAGATAAAGCAGTTTGTCTGGAGTTGCCTTGTTCGCTGATGGGAGAACCCAGCTTCGAACGTTGGAACGAAATCAAGACTAGAAAGGTTCCTGCTATCCAATGGAAATTCATGTCGATAATATCTTTACTTCTGAGCTTTTTTTCGGTAGCCGAAAATCATTACAAATGATCTTCCTTGGAAGAGATCAAGGATTTCCTCTCGCATCAATAAAATTTATTTTACTTTTTGCCGCTGCCACGAAATCAAACCACTTCTTGAAAATCTGGAGGGAGCTTGTCGAGGGATTGGGACTACTGATCACGTTGGTCATCCAACTTGAGCAAGGAACATCCATTTAAAGCTCGGGGAGATTCAGTTTCTAGTTTCCATCGCACCGCACCGCGTTCCTCGTCGAGGGATGCAATTGAAAAAGTTAATTTAATGGAAAATACACATATACAAGTCATTGAAGGAAATAAGGTGATAGGTTTATAAGTTACACTTGGTTGGAGGCAAGGTTGAATTTGGGAGTTTCTCTAAATGAACATATAAACATGGAATACTGGAACTGACGACCTAAAAATCGGAACTGCCAATGCTCAAATATAAGTCTTATTTTTACGTTCGCGATATTATTTTCTAATACCATTCAAGAGTCATCAGTTATCAAATCACCAACCATCTAATAACCATTCGATGCCCATATAATAGGCCACACCGAGTGAAACTTAATAACAGACTTCAAATAACTTCCAACTTACGCAATCCACACAATAGAGTCAAATCGAGCACAGCGAGATTTACTTCGCGATCCAGCGATCGCGTTCCGACAAAAAATTAAATGCATTTCCTAATAAAACACTAATTTACACAATGAATGCGTTATAGAAAATGAGGACTCATAATCGCGAAAAAAAGTTTCAGGAAACACGTTATTGGCTATTAACACCGAAATGCAACAATCCTAGTTATACTTGAAAAAATGCAAAGATATTTCCAAATGAACATTTTAAATAATCGCTTTGGATTACTGATGAATTTGCACTCCGAATGTTCACATGAACTTTCTGTTCTATTTACAGGTTCGGAATACCCAAGTTTTTCACCAATCAATTAATAAAAAAAGTACAAATCACATCAAACTTGTTATTTACATATCAATGCACGATTGCGATCTTAAAATTCGTAATGAGTTTGTTAAGTTTCAGGGCCATTTGACCATCAGATCCGACCCAAAAATCTAACATCGTTGTAGTTGTCCTCTTCTGTTGATGTCATGTAAGTACAAAGGACACTAAAATTGTTTATTCATTTGCGTATTGTATGTATTATTATTACAACAACATTTGAGCATACTCAGATGAATTTTAGTTGAACATTCTAGTTCATATTAAATAATTTGTTTACGAAATAAACACTTGCACTTTTTAAATTCATAATAAATATCATTGTCGTCTAAAAATATGGATGAGGAATTTTGTTTGATACTCAAGGTTCCTGATTGTTATAATTAAATAATTTTCGCTCATTAATATTTAATTAAATTACTTTAATTTTATTTCTTCGCTTGACATGACAATAGTATATTGAAAATTGATTGAATTAACAATATATACTTTATCCTAATATAAAAAAATACTCTTTTATCATCTTATCATTAACTGTAATCCAGCAGTAGGAGCAGCAGTCCGACACAACTGCATGCAAGTTTGCAGGCATGTTTGTGAGCTAAGTAGTCTGCCCTGACAAGAAGCTAATCTTACCATACGGCGGTTCAGAAACATTCAGCTAAATTTATATTTCAATTCAATCGAATCTTAGAAATTAATTTGTTTTAAACAAATATCGGTAATTGAATGAACTCCCGTGGTATTTCATCAAACTAAATGATTTGAATTGCAAAATCTTGCACTCGAACGTGACCATCCGGTAAAGTGGTGACTGGATGCGTTCGATTGGGTGTCTGTATTGAATGTTCATGGAAAGGCTTATTCATTCTCTTTCTGGTGAGTCTGTGTCTATTTGGCTATAACCCGTTTAGAATTGTCCTCGATGCTCAGTTTTCCGGTGGGGAGATTCCGCCCTCGGCCAATAGCTGAGCTCATTGTCGAACTCATCCCTGGCCTTATCCATGTTGTTCTTCATTTGTTTGTGGAAGTTAGTTTTCTACATACCTCCTCTCCAACCACGGTTGTTCGTGGCTATTGAATCTGAAGAGGTTTCTTCTTGAAACAGTTCTGGCAGATGTGAACCTATGATCATAGAATTCGACCCTGGTTTAAGGTAACACTTGGCCTGAAAGTAACACTTGTTCCGCAGTACCGGAGGTAACATTTGGCCTGAAGGTAACACTTGGCTGATACGGTTGTGAAAATAGATCGTGTGAATGGTTGCGAAAAAAGGATGCAAAAGAGGCTTCCAAACCAGGACGTATTAACTCGTGCTGGAGTGGCCCATTGGTGGCCAGTCAGTTGGTCTATCTGAACAGCAGAAAGCATGGGGTTAGCAATCGCCAGTCTATACTAATTTTTATAAAAAATGGCTGGAATGATGTAAGGAACCGTATTCTAATAGACTCGACAATCAATCTCCTATTTGCTTAGCTAACCCTGATACCATAGAGTATGAATCAAGCCTTTTGCTCGAAATTAGCTAACGATGGTGGCCTGCAAAGGCTAATATGTTGCACGCAAAAAATTGACGAAGACTTACCGAAAACGGAGACTATCCACTCGTAACCTCAACCTCCAACGCGTTATCTAAAGACAATGCCTAAGCTGACCAACTGTTTGTAATTAATGCCAAAGATTAATTACAAACAGCCAATGAGGAATTTGCTACCATTGTCATACGCAATTAATTTACTCGGCAGAGCTTTAATACGTTTGAGCGAATGAGACTTCTGAATGCTAAGAAAGGATGAAACTGTTCTCCAAGGTCCAACATATTAAAGGCTGCAAAGCTTGAGTGTTCACCTGCAACGTACACAGAGACACTTTAGGCCGCGTGTAAAACTACTCCTTCACCAGAAGAAAAACCTAGACGTGTTCGCTCAAGCTTTTGATTGCTCAAGAGCGTATTTAAAGAAATTAGATGTTGAGCTTTTGAACGTACGTAATCTAGTAAATTCTTGTTATTTTCTGACATCAGTAGTTTCTTTCATTAGTGACATTTGAACTCCGAAGTATTGTTTTTTGTCCATCAAATCGATTTATTTTGTGTTTCATACAATGATCCATAGATATCAATAATTGGGTCAAAGATATTGTGCCATGAGAGACACCGCTGCCGGTGACGTAGAACAAATGATATTTCTGTATTTGAATACTGTCACAATATGTTTTCACGGCATCTGGCAAGCATTGGGAATCTCCACATTAGCAATCACAGCTAGTGTAATGAAATGCAAACAAGGAGGCCTTGGTGTTTATGAGACACAAAGCGATTGTCGCCTGTCGTAGGGCGTCTGTAGATCCTACAGAAGACCAGGGTAAGCCTCGAGACTGAGTCGTGTTTAGGCGAGCATGTCAAACTAACAAAATATTGAGCTAAAGTTTTGATTGCGTCCGACGTCGTTGTTTAATAAAGCCACGCAACTCTTGGACCGGAGTGAAAACACAGAAATTGTCACCGTCTGAAGGGGCGGCGCGACCTTCAAACACGATTAAGAGAGGCCCTTTAATCTGCAATTTCATACTAAATGTTTCAGTTTTTGCACCGTTGAAGCGGGCTTGTAAATTAAAGGAATTAAACTTTAGTCACGATTTAGAATAAAAAACTTGCACTGATATCAAAATGTCCCGGCATTGGTCTTGTACGCTAGTAATTTGTTTTTTGTTGCCTGTAAAGTCTTAGTAAGTAGTTTCAACACAGGAAGCTCAGGCCTTGATTTTTAGTATTTGTTTTTGCTCGTGATGGTACTATCCGCCTGTAGGTGCACTGAGAAAATAATTGGAAAGATAATAAAAAAGAATCAGTTGTTATCTCGTTGGTGAGATAAAATAACGAGGATGTCATGCAATTACACTGTTAGATACTGGAAGGAAGTTACACGTATTTCTTCTGTTTTCTTCTCTGTAAAAGTTTAACTTTCGGAGAAACTTGAAAATCCTGATTTTGTGAAAAGTTTTCGAGGCTTGGTTATTTAGATCAAAAGGCATCCATGTCATAGTTCCTTCACGTTGGATGCTGGAAGGCATGTTACTAGGCTTGCAATTGTGTCTATGCGTTATACTTGCCACCGTTGATCATCGAAACGGTGGTCGTAATATCCACCGCCTGTGCTTTACACTATATAGCCTCTAGCTTACTCTGGCCATTGACCTGGAGGTCGTGAAACCACGCTTGTGTTTCAAATTCTTCTTTTAATCGACAAATTTCATAGAGCGCATTTTCAGATCCACTTATTTCTCTGCATCATATCTCTTCGTGGAGATTATCGATGGTCGTGAAATGAACGCATGTGTTTTAGTGGAATGAAACTGAAGTGATGGCGTTCGCCGCGAGTTTCATTAGCTAAAACATTGCAGTGCAGATCGAGCTGCCGCTTGCATGGAAGACCATCTCGAGATGAAGGTCTATCTGTATTGTCCTCGGACTTGAGTACTGAGACCGCGATGGTCATTTGTATTGGATGATTTCGAGGTCATCAATATTCAAGACGTTCGATCAGATGGAGATAAGAACGGATTGTCTCCGCGGGTAGTGACGTGTATATAATAACTGATGAATTGTAATTTTCGTGCAAATTGATTGCCGTTCACAAAATGTTCAGATTTTAAACTTCCATTTCACCAAGATAAGTTGTTTTCTTATTGCAATGTGAACGCGGACTCATTCTCACCAGGAAGAAGTTTTATTTAACTTGTGAAATTGCAAGCAAATTTATTTTGTCAAACGTGTCATTATAGTGCAGCATATTACAGCCATTGCTTTTTTGGCTGGTGGACTGATGGTGGTTGTTATTAGGTTGCGATCTCAGATTAAGATGAAGAATTAGGTCAGTTTTCAAACCAAAGTGCACTCTCATCATCATCAATTTCAATACTCAAGGCCAGACTTAGAAATATTTATAGTTCCCGATGAAATTGTTTAGCGTAAACTGCCCTTGAAATGTATATTGAAACAGTAATTTTACTAGGAGGTCGTTATTATCCTCGGATATGCAACTCTAAAGATCAAAATCACAAAGAATACAAAATGTGATCACTCTAATTCCATGACATGCGGCGATCGACTCCGTCATCTAAATTGAAGCCCAAGTCATGATTCCTGATCAAAAGCCCGAACAATCATGAGTACCATCACGCCAATTTTCTCTCCCCTCGAAATTTCCAACCGCATGCAAGGCCACGGTTTAAGTTTGTGCCACCACATGCGAGTGTCTCAGGTACAGCCACCTAGCTTTATGTCCGCAGGATATTCAGCCAATGGTTATTCATGTTATGGTTATTAAAGGAAAGCCCCGAGCATCGACGCTTTGCCTACGGATTATGGCTGTCAAATTTGATTGAGGTCAAGCCAACACTAAGCCATCACGCGGCTTTCAAGGAGATGCCATGAAATATTCATAGACTTCAAGCCATACTGAGTTAATGATGTTCAGCAAAACTGGTGTTCAGTAAAAACCCTTTCACGAAATTTATGCGTGATGTTTTATTTGTTATAAAGTGGAGACAAAATTTTGTTCTCAAAACTCATTTATTGATCCAAAAAACAATTTCAGTCTGCCCTAGGAGTTTTAGAGTTCAATTATGAGAGAATAAGCTCGAAACAATTGCTTGCATGAACAAAACTTAACACTTTCATTGTAACAACTCAATTCATTTTGTTTGATTAGAAAACGATTGATAAGAAACGCTTTGAAACAAAACGTAGCATTAATGGGATGCTCCTAATAGCTGATTATGAAAATTCAATAATTTGATGCTTTAATCTGTTTTTAAGACACGAGTAAATGAAAAACTGGTACGAAACTTCGTAGACTTATTTGAAGCCAATTTTTGTGTCCGCGTTCACATTTCAATAATAGAAATGTCTGAAGTGAAATTCAGAACTTCCAAAATTGCTGCAGCAATTTATTAACATTTTACTACGCGCTTTTTGTTTCCGGTGGTCCGTTGTTAATTTTTCTTCTATATCTAGAAAATTTGCGTGTCGACCGCTTGTCGTAAAACACCGGCCCTCCGTTTTTCTTACGTCAGTTCGTGCTCTTGGGGTCGGATTATCAAAACATGCCTAAGTACACGTAGTGACTTACGTGTTGCGTAAGTTGGATTTCCCATCTGTGATTGGTGGGTTTAGCTTGAAAAATCGTCAGTGATTGGCTAACAGAGTTACGACTTCGTAACTATTTTTGATAATCCGGCCCCTGATCAAGTTAGGCCTGCCGTTTATGTGCCTAATCGAGCAGTTCGCCTGCTTGAGACCGTGTAATATCACACTGAAAAGCTTATGAATAGTTTAGCCGTAATAGTTTTAGCCATATAACGGCTTCTTATTTGCTTCACAGAATTTACGGCTAAGTATTTAATATGTTAGGATATTTTAGATCTGACTTTTCTCGTGCAAGAACTGCCAAACTTTATCCCCTAAATTATTTGGTTTATGAATTAAAGGTGCACCAGAAGATCTTAAGATGTTAGTCTTCTGATATATTTTGAATAATAATCGACATTACAGTTTGTATATATTGGAGTATACCTGTAATGTGAAGAACGTAATCTTATTTTAAGGTTTAATACGTTGGGTAAAAAGTTGGATTTAATTTAGACATTATTGCAGCAAATTTAGTTTGGTGCGATGCTGGAAAATATGTCCCACTTCTGTCATTAATGTTTATTTCCCAATGAAAATTGCCACGCATCACCCTGACCTAAGTTTCGGGAAAAATTACAAATGATCTCAAAAAAAAAAATTTGTGACCATGATAGCATTCTGCTAAAATTATGTCAGCTCAGATGGGTTTATCTGATCACCTCCATTCGAAACAGTCAAGTCTCTAGCCTCACATAATAGCTTTAAAGAGAAATATATTTATATGCACGGAACACACACGCACTTGAGAATAATTGCTCAGAATGAAGAGGCTTTTGATAGCGGGGCCTTATATATTCAAGCTGATGAACTGCACGGTCACTGAAGAAATTTTGTAAAGATTTTTTAACCAGTCATTGATTGGAGTGGCGACCTCATTCTTCTCCCCATGCCAAGAGTCTATGGAATAATCGAGTTCTGATTATTTATTTCAACGGTTGTTTTGAATGGAACTTGGAATCCAATGATTTAATTAGGGAGCTTGTTTCTGGAACTCATTACCTCTAGCTGCCTAAATTTCCACCCTTCGAAATATTGTAATGAATGATATTTTTTTCCATGAACGGAAGATTTATCTGACTATAGAACCATTTAATGTTTACATGATACATTCCAAAGTTTGATCGTGAAACATTCAACAAACACTGTGACAAGCGTTTTAACGCAGCTAATTCCTATTCTATATTTCACTTGCACCCAACTCACTTCATTAACCCTTGATATGCCACCTAATGTACATAAATAAATAAAGTAGATTGTGCTGCTCTCATATGATTTCTAATTCAATACATTGACGTATCAAGCTAAATGAATAGTTTGTGTAAAAGCTATTCGGAAGCTGCTAAGGCTCACCGTAATAAAATACTGCGCAGTGGCGTTCTCGCTGAATTAACACTCGAGATTAGCTTCAGTTACGATCTCTCTGCGAAAAGAATCGTATGTATTATTCCAGAGCTCAAACATTTGACCAGCAAGCTAGAGGCTTGCGTAAGTTGAATGTCATGCTCGGTAATGAAACTATACTGCTGAATAACCCGCATGGCATTGGCAAGAGTTCTTCGTCGAGCTACAGATTACAATTTCGTACAAATTGCTTTCATAAGCTGCTCATGGTGTGCTGTCTTAAAACAATACAATTTGACTTGGAATTTGTAAAACGTTCAACATATAAACGAAAAAGTATTCAAAATAATAGCATTGAAGACTTTATGAAATTTATTTGAGGAAAATAAAATGAGCAGAAATCAGAAATGTTTACATTCCGATAAAAAGTGAAAGTGGGTTACCTGTAAAAAACAAATAAAAAAAGCCACGTACAATAGTTTGCGAAGATGGATCCATATGTAAAAGATTCAACGTATTGACGGTTGGCTTTACCATTCAGTATCGATGATTGTATTCCTTGAAATTTAAACCAATCATTTTGAAATTACTAATAATTTCATATACTCTATTCTTCCTTGTCATTTAGTTCTGATGTTAACGTAAAGTAATATCTCGTATGTAAAGTTAAAATCGTCAAAACATAGTTCATTAACTCTCCCATTCCTGTCATGCGGTCCTGAAGCATTATTTAGACCCTCAGGTCGGCAGAAGGGGAAGCCACAACTCGTCATTATTATGCTCAGGACTTCCCCGCCATAAAACAAAGGGAAGAGACTTAGCTCGCTAAGTCTCATGAGCTCCCATTAAGAGCAATTTGAGAAGTCCCGTTACATATAACGCCATTAACGCCTGCCATTATACATATCACTTATATATATAATGGCAGCGACCTTGATGTCGTTCTCGTTTCCATTGCATTAAATTTATACTCTCTCTAGCAGAAATGAACGCGCTGCAACGAACAACAGATCCTAATTAAATTTATATTTTCAAGATGATGGACATTTTTTAAACACAATTCAATTTGTAATATAAGTAAACAAATTAAAGAGATATGCGAGACACATTTATTATTGAATGAGTTTCGAATTTAATTATTGTTATCGATCTAACGCAAAACTATGACAATTAAGAATAATTTTTAAATTATACTTAAAAACAATTTTCAACAATTCTTGTGCAGTCGATAATTACCAAAATTGGTAGAAGCATGTTTATTCGAAGGAGGATATAAACTGAATAAATGACACTAATTTATTTAGCAGAGATCCAATTTTGGGTCACAATGTCTGCACTCCTTTCCAAAGATTGATGCGGCCGTAAGAGAGTGTCCCCGTGCGTAGGCCGTTATTTTCCATCATAATTGGCATGTGGTGGCGCTGCAAAAGTTGCGATGCACGCAAAAGCTTAGCGTGAGTTGCGACGACAAACTTTCGCGAAAGCTTTCTACTCTTTTGACGCACTCGGCACCATCAACCATACAGACGGACCACAAATGTGCAGAATATTGAAAATGAAAAAATGGTAAAAACATTGGTGATACCAACAGAAACAATTAATATTTTGGATCGTGAGTTATCCTCGTAATTCCCATAAACATTCAACATATTATTTGTACGTCTTTATAAGTGGCGTTACTTGTAAATAGATGTTTTGGAGAACTCAAATAATTGTTTAAAAAGTAAAATTAAAAAACTTATTGATCCATTGACATTCTCAAAACTGTTTCGCGTAATTTTTGTTTGAGGACAGGTCTTCCTCCCAGTTTGACTGATCTAATTTATTCCACCGATATCAAATGCTCATATAGTGTAACTTCATATGTATTCACTACGCGTGCCTAAAAAATCCGCACTGCAAAAAAATACGTACCAAACATAGCTAGGCGATGCTCAGAACTGGGATTGGAAATTACACATCAAAGGAACTCTAGATTTATAGACGAGCTTCTATATGATGCGCATGACCGTAGAGGAGATGGGAAACTGTTCCATGTCCCTAGCGAAAAATCACTCAACATGAGTCGTAAAGTTGAAACTTGTCGGACTAACACTGTGAGTCCTGGCATCAACTTAGATGGGGAAGAAGTATTTCTAACTGGTTTTGATTTGATCCCAAGCTTTATTTTATTCTAAGCTGAAACTGCAGGTCAGTTCATCCTTTCATGCAAATACAAATTATTTGACATATCTTTGATTTATATTTCATCCTCATTACTTATGTCTACCACTTTAATTGTCAACGTTCTTTCGGTCACAGTCTGATATCCGTTGCTATGCGTTTCAACAGTCTTGGCCTCTCCAGAACCGGAAACTCCGATCATTAGTTCCAGCAGGCGTTTGCAAATCCCTCCATGTTCGTTCCGAAAATTTAGAGGGGGGCTCAAAGTTCGCTGCTTTCAGGCTCATTTAAGATCTCCGGCAAAGGAAAACGAACAAAAGTATTTCTTCTTCAGTTAAGCTGAGAAAAATTTAGAGGGCTCCCTCGTTGAAATCCTTGTCAGTTGAAAAGTTCCCTTCTAATCTTATTTCAGAAAGAATAAGAGTAAATCTCTTTCTTGAGCCTTGGTGGGGACTCTAAAACAAAGATGCATCTGCTGGTAAAAAGCAACCTTCGATCTTGTTGGCGAGAAATTAGTACTTTTTTCAGTGTCGCTCACATCCCGCGAAGAAGATTTGACATTTATTTTTTGATGGTGAATATTGCAAAGTTGGCTTTTGTTTCACATGATTCAGCTACGGTTCTGAACCTACCAAAATTTCTCTCATGCAATGAACCATTCAATATATCGGTGAATTGGATTCCATGTCTTCTTTGTAAGAAAGAAATATTTTGTGCTGGGGCAATTCCCGAACTGGGTGAAAGCACAAGTATCTCTTTTGTGCCAAATATAAGAAAAAATTCCCCACTAGTTTACGTTCTCTGCTCACGAGATTTATTTTCTTACAAGAGATTATTGGTTCTGGGAAGAACGAGGCTCGAGATGAGTCGCTTAATGGCGTTGTCAGCGTGTCAAGTGGCCGAGCGATATTGGGGTCGAAGGACAACGAGTTAAAGTTACGTTCCATCAAATCGGTGATCTGCTTCTTACGAAGTATTTGTTTTCAGTTTGAGACGAAGAATCAATAAAAATTATCTAGTTAATTTTTTGATTGATGCAGGATAGTTTACAGTTGATGCATTGAAATCTAAACATTAATCTTTTAAAATGTAGTTTACTTGTCAATGGAACGATCGATTTATTTCGCATTTCTTGAAATTGTTCAGTGTCCAAAGTAGAACTTATAAATTAATCATAAATGTTGCGATCTGCATACGTCGAAAGAATGAGTGGCAATCATTTTCAAAATTGTGATTTAGAATTAAACCATTATTGAACTTACTTATGTGTATAATTTTTTGTATACGCTGCACTTGAAGATTTTTTCTGTTTCCGAGTCCGGGCGAGCTACTTCAATTCTATCATCTTTTGACAATGTTTGTT
>JALHKN010933899.1:0-10458 GCA_039513755.1 Hyalella sp. 3TK10
ACTCACATCAGACGTGAAGACGATGACGCTGTTGTCGTAGAGACCTGAAGATCGTAAAGCTGACACGACGATGCCAACGGCATCGTCCAGCGCTGATACCATACCTTGTAATAATACAATTATTTACAGGCTTCGTTGGAGAAAGGAATCAAATGATTAAATGTAGTTCTCGTTATTCGTAATGCTCTCGTAACTCACAACTACTCAAATAAATTCAGGGCTATAAACTGAAATGTATTTAAATCACCCATTCTTCTTACAAAAAAAGAAGAAAATTAGCAACAACAAAAAATGTGTCAATTGATGTAAAATTATCATTTACGACAATCTTCGCCAGCCCTCGTGACTGTCAATCAATTACGCAGGAAAATGTGTTACAATGACGCGCACAATGTACTGCAAAAATACAGCAAGGTTATGTTGAAAAGTATGTTCTCTTTTATATACAGCTGGCCTAATAATGTGCTTCCTTCAACTTTTGTCTTTGTCGCATGAAGAAATATTGTACAGAGTATAGAACATAGAAGCATTGAAGGCACTGCTAGGGACGCATTTAAACAAAAACAAAACAAAGTCAACTTCATCCCTGCATTTATCAGTCAGGTGATCGTATAGGGCACTCCCATGAGCCTAAGTCAATAACTTATTTCTTATGTAGATCTTTATTTGCACGTTTTATTTCACAGTCTTACTAGTAACAACTAAAACTCTGACCGAAGACTAAGATTGAGACCAAGACTCAGACTGGGATTGAGATCGAAATTGAGACTCAGACTAGAACTAAGACTAGGATTTAGCACAAAAAATAAATAACTAACAATAAGAATCTACATGCAGATAAATATCGTATCAATAATTCTAATATCAAACCTGATAATCAAGAAAATATTACCTAAGTATTTACACGCAAACGAACAAATATACACACGAAAACAAATATCTTTACAAACTATAAACCTAACATTTCACCGTATTCAACTAATTCCTATGTACACACGAACGTACCCTATAGCATTGACGGCACACAACACTAGCCTTCATTTGCTGCTTTGGTCTAGGGTTACGTTCGACTGGCTCTAAAACACAAATGGAAATATTTGCACAATTTACATCTGATTCAAATATATCAAAAATTGTCGGTAACTACTATAATAATTTTGATACAAACCTAGAAGCCCCCCAAAATTCAAAAAATTATGTATCTTAAATCCGATACCCTTAGAACCAAAAATATTTTTTCACTTAAATTAATGCATATTTAGTTAATAGAAAAAAACTTGAACCCACACCAATGGATGAACAAAGCAGAATATTTTTTGATTTCGCCAACCTTAGGTTACCTTACATATATATGCTGAAAGATTTTAAAATCAACTCAATTATTTTAAATTCTAACCAGGACTTAAAACAGGAAGTTACGTCATCAATGTATATAGAATATCATTAAAATGATTGCACTCTCATGTTGTAGCACAATGACGGATCCTCAAAACTGTAATGCCGAGGACGCCCAACAATGTCTTTAATTGCGAAACGCAATGAAAATTCAATTCTGCGCTTGCGTCATCCAGCCAACTTTCTTTGTACAAACTCGATGTTATTGAAGCTTGCATGGCACCATTTCATGATAGAGTTCGGCTCAATACAAAAATACATTAAACAAAAGAAATCGTTTCAAAAGGTGTTGCCGAATCAACTATAGCTGAATTTGTAAAGAATGACCGATGAAAGAAAAATCCTTTGGCACTGAGATCCAGAGGGAAACAATTGTGTGTTTATATTTCAATTTAAATAATAAAAAACGTAGTTCTACAGCAAAAATCTACAGAGTCTTGGCGACTTGAATAACTTTTATATTAGGCGCTCCATTACATTGACTGAATAGATTTGCCGTAGAATCTGAATATAACTTTTCTAATGTAACGCCACCTTCAATAAATAGTCAAATTATAACAACCAAAATATTTCCACGGTAGAACAAGATAAAATTTTTGAAACAATCTGCTCCTCACCACTGTTGAATTGAATAATTTTAAGGACAAACACTGTAATCACTCAGAACAATAAGACTTTCACATCATTTGCAGCAAAGCTACAAGATTAGCGACTTAAACATTATGAAAAATTTACAACTTTTATAGAAGCTATGACACTCGCTTGAGAACGTGTAATGCTAGTGCAATTCTTATGAAAGCTGTGAAGCTTACATCAAGGAGAATCTATGAGCGCTTCCTACAGCAACGATGCTCACCCAAAAAAATATGATGGTGATCAAACTTTCATACGATATTCATGAAACTCACTTTGAATGGTTAAAGGTTGAATGTTTTGTTTAGAAGCTATTATACTTGCATAATAAAGTACCCTTCATGCAAGTTTTAAACAAGCTGAAGATTTAAAATCACATTATAGAGTAAAGAGCTTTGAGTAAAAACAACGATACCTACTTGAGAAAACCATTTTCAAATAGGCTATAATTTACCCTCGCAAAAACTGATACTGCTTATTTAAAAAAGACATAGAACTCACCTAAGAAAGTGCGACGCTTGACATCGTCGATATTCCGGTGCATATTAAGGTACCTATCAGGCACCTGCAACGGACCGTGTACGGACTGGAAGGGCAGATACAGGAATAGCGGCCCGTTGGTCGATGACCCGTGCGTCAAGATCACTTCTCGTGCTCGACGTGCGAACGTCAGCTGACGATTTGATGATCATCCAATACAAAATAAATACGAATGTTGGCACTAGCTATCAGCCATTCAAACAATCAAGTCAAAAAGTCCTTTGAAAGTTACTCCATAGACACATGAATGAAGTAATTATAAGTCACTGCAAACCTCTATAATTGTAACATACTAGTTCTTAGAGCAAAAGAAATCAAATCCATAAATTGCCAAAAAAATAAAACAATGACTGTGGTAAATGGAACATAACTTATCGACGCACTTGCATGCAAATTGAAACAGTCGCCAGATCAGAGCTGAGATGGCCTCGAGGTGCAGATCAGATTCATTCCCTGTTCAACATTTATCTACAGCATCAGTGATACTCACAGAGGAATATTCTTCTTCGGGCGGGAAAAACACTACTTCGTTACTTCGAAAATCGTAGCCATCGACTCGTAAGTTTTTCCCTGCCAACAATGGAAAAGATATCATAACTTGGAAGTTATTTAATTTATTCTGTGGTCAAAAGCATCTTTTATTTTATCTTCAATTTTGATGTAGTGGTCGTAAAAACTCCGAAAAAGATGCCGCAAATTTTGACTTCGAATATTTTAAAATCTGCCTTGATCGTTTTAGTTTTGAACTGCAGGTATGATTCTGCGATGATCAAACTTCGAGTACCAACGTCGCCCTTATAGGTGAATGAAAGTGTGAAAAATTCTCAAAAATAATTATGAAAAATACAAAAATTTCAGACATGCTATCAATAACACTATTTTTTACAGCGTATTTGATTATATGACTTAAGTTCAATTTAACTTGCCTTCGTCCAACTTGGCATTTGCCTTCTTAATTTTAGTGTAATATTCTTGGCCGCCCGTGTAGAAACCGAAAAAGCTGTCGAAACCACGGTAGGTGGGCGTATACTGCCATTTGCAGAAGCCCAGGTGCCATCTGTGTGCCATCAAAAGCAAACGCAATCAATTGCTTTTGTGTCTCTAAGGATAAATTTGGCAGATCAATGTTTGTTATGCTCGATCATTCAGACTGGTTTTATTCAAGCTATGAGTAAATAAACATAAGGCAGGATTAAAGGAATTTCTTGCAATCAAATATTATATCCAGCCGCAACGTGGTAAAAACAATTTAAACGAAGAAATCTGTGAAACTTGCACCCGCATCTACTCAAGAAATCAGCGTCACAGCTAGCAGGTTCAAATCAGATTCAAACGTCGCTCATGTTTGTCTGATTAACTTTTATAAATATTTAATAAATTAATACATACCGTCTCAAGTGTGGTAAATGTCTGATAAATTGAATTGTAAAAAAATAATCCACTAAATCTGATAAAAATGCCCATGTTCGTTCATGTTTGGCAGCAGTCGCCTAAAATTATTCATGTATTTACAGTAGACCTGATGAACTATGATGAACATATGATAAACTACGTCCATATCCTTTTTTATTCAGCAACATTCGCCTTAAATTTGCAGAATTTTGTACTGTGAATGCACCGATACTTACTTGCCGATTGCATGCGTGTGGTAGCCTACTGCCTTCAGCGTCTCCGGCAGCAGAGTCGCGTTCAGAGTGAGGCCGGTTGGGCGTAAGGGCTTCAGAGCAGAGCTCTGAGAAGCAAAGACGGAGGCCTTAATCCAATTGAAATCTTACAGGAACAAAAATTCTCGCAAATTAAAATTTTGAATTATTAACGAGAATTTTCACTAGGAAAATTGAAGCGTTGTGAGGGAATTTAAGAAAACTTAACGGTACTCCCTCTTACATGGTTTAGAAATTCTTATAGAGAACCTTATTAACACTTGCCCAAGATGAGTCAAGGGTTATTTGAAGGCACAATGGGTACCATTTATGTGTTCAGAGGATCCTTACGTAGGAAAGTACGAATGGAAAGAACGCAATTGGCCTTGCCTGTCTTCCGAGGGTGTACGGGTACCGGCCCGTTAGAATGGCTGCTCGTGTAGGGGTGCACACGGGTAGAACGTAAGATTGTTCCAGCTTGACTCCCTCGGCTGCCAGATTCGCGATATTTGGCATTTTCACCACGGGATTGTGCCAAGAAACGTCATTGAAACCTAGAATTTTCGTAATTTTTTGTAAAAATTAAGTTCCATGCATTGTCGTAACTACATGGAGCTTTCAACGTTTATTGAGCAATACTAAAATTACTTTTTGACTGTCGATACAAATTCTTCCCTCTAACTCAATTATTTTCTAATCATATTAAACGAATTTCAATGATGGCATTTGCTGTTACTTGATTTTCAACATCGCCATGCTCCTAATCCTCACCTAAATCGTCGACGAGAATAAGAACGACGTGAGGCTGACTCGACTCGACGTCACGAGCAGCAGACGCCACCGAATGCAGGGCCAGCAGGAGCATCGCGTGTAGGGCTACTCCCAGCATCTTAATTAATAATGCACCTCAGCACGATCACTAACTAAACAACTACGTGAATTAAATGTATATCAGTGTACGGATTGTCGATTTTCACCGCCACACAGCAGAGTCTAGCAACAGTAAATGCAGGAAATATCTGTAACCTACGTTATTGATCCGAGACACAAATTTAATTTGTTGACTTTGGTCCCATTTAATTGTAAAGTATGTGAAGTGAATAAATATGACTTCTCTTACCTCGCCTGAGCACATTAAATGCAATTTGCAATTTTATAACGATAGATCTATTAACTAACAGTTAATTTCTATCGAATACATGTTTAAATCATATTCAATACTGATTACTGTGCTTGAATCCATGAGTCAGCTGGGAATTTAGCTTCTTACCGTCGCAGAATGATTGCATGAAGACATAAGCAGTTTTATAATCCGATGCAGAACGTAATTTAATTCCGGGCATCAGATCCTTGATGGAGATTAGAACAAATCCCTCCTCTGTCCTCTTCCAAAGCCGTCCTCAATTTTCATCACAACCAATATTGTTGGAGAAAATAAATTGAGTCTTGGAGCAGATAGCCCCTCTTCAATTAAATGAAGCAGTTAATTGCAAATAAGCGATCAAAATGTACCAGCAATAAAATACTTCAAAGCTCAAATTGAAAATAAAATGCCAAGCACTATTTAGCGGGGCGTTGGTAAAACATTTATCAAGGGCTGAAATTCAAAATTTATGATATTTGAATTTAATTTTTTTGTACTTCCGAGGCGGATTAAAATTGACCGCCTATAGAGGTATTAAAGATAAATATTTACCTACATTTAGTTGCGTTAACATTAGAAATGCTCTCCTCGAAACTATTACCAGTCGCCAACATGAAACCAGCATTTACCATCATTCTCACTTATAACATTTTTAATCACCCAAAAATATATACCCTTGTTACCAGTGTGGAATTTTAGAGTGGATCTAAAGGATTATGTGAACTTGCGAAGCTTTTGCAAACACCTTATGTGGAACTGATTTGGAACTGAATGCTAGAATTCCACCCTGCTCAATCGTAACCAGTTATCAAAACATCGAACACCTTACTTGTGAAGCTTTTGCAAAGCACCTTTCGTGGAACTGATTTGAAACTTAACTGATTTGGAACTGATTTGGAGAATTCCACCCGGCTTGTTACATTTAGATACATTAGACAACATCACTTCACATGTCACGGTTCTATTTATATAACTATGTTCAAGATTAAGCCCATTACGGCCAACAAAATTACATTCCTGGTCCGAATGGCATTTTAATGATGTATAAAATATGAATTTGTCTCAATTTTGATCGAATTAATTAACAAATTTTTAGCATCAGCTGTAAAGGGTTAAGGCTCATAGTAACAGCCTCGTTCCTGCCTCATCGAAGTCACGAGAAAGAATGACGGGTGTGGGGCACACTGCCGGGCCAGGCCGGCGGGAGTCCCGCTATTTCTGTGTCGTGACCTCGGATGTTTTGCAGGACCCAGAATGCGGAGAAACTCTTCCAGCGTAAGTCTGCTTTTTTTTTTGCCGCTCTGTACCATTTCTGCAGCACAAAACATTGGTGCACTGGAAACGCGTCGCAAGGGATAGAAACCTAGCTCACAATATACGAAATTCCCGAACCGGAAACACTTATATCTCTTCGTTTTCGACAGTGGGCATGTGAATCGGCTTGAAAACCTCATCGTAAAAGACATAAGAAAGTCTCAATGCATATTTTCCAATCTTACCGGCTGGTTACGAGCATTTTTCATTCTTCAAGCGTGCAGATCAATTAGTACCTGTTCAACACTTTCGTTAGTGCGATGAGTCCATAACAAACCGGTGTTTTTCATGGACTAAATTTTACTGCATAGATTATATTTCCAGTGAACTACCATAATATGAAGCACACATTTACAAAAATTATGAAAATCACCTCGATCAGTTTCCTCTGAAAGTGTGAGAACTGGAAAAATTGGCGAATTCAGTTTGAAAAGTGATACTTGATTGAGTACAGCCTGTGTGTTAATAATTCCAAATAAATAAATACACTAGCCCGAATAAAAAGAAAAAATTGGTATGGTGAAACGGTCCTGTTCAAAGAGGTGTGACCATGATAAGTCGTGTGTAGTGAGTAAAACTGTTCACAGCAGAAAAACCTGAAAAATCATTCTTATTTTACAAATGAACATCGTTTGCAGTTCACTGAACAGATATGAAAAAATAATCATTTTTAAAATGAACCTACAGACCTGATATACGTAAATTCTTGAACGCTACCTTGTCTACATCGTGTCAACGTGATACTTTTTAAGCAATACATACTACCAAGGTTATTAAAAAAACGGAATAAATTACATTTCATTTGCGCAGAGGTATATAAAAATTAGATGGTACGTCAGCACCTTGCTGGTGGAAAATTAGAATTAGAATTTCATAAGATACTGAAGAAAAGTCGAATTACGTTCATGTGTATCACTTTGAATGGGTGCAAAAATTCATAGCGCGATAAAGTTCAGATTTTCATTAGGATTTTTACTCAATAAATTCTATTTCAATCTATTGTGTAGTTGTAATATACATATTCAATTTTCTAAGATGGCAAAGTTAGATTGTAGTTTGATAGTCATCTTCGTTGTTGCTGGATGAATTCCCTTCAGTTATTGCAGAAGGCTGAGACGATACACGAGATTTGCTTTATTCTTATTTCCCATCTGCTCAAAAATATAAAAACCATTTCAATAATCTAAAGAGTACACATTACGGATTTTCATTGCACTGAATTCAAAACTATTGGAGAACGCTATAAGAAATTTTCATCCATCAACGGAAGTAGGCCAAAAATACACAACTTGCTAACAAAAATGTGAAACATCTCTAAAAATTCTACGAGTTTAAACGTCAGAAAATTATAATCTATATGAAAATAAAATAATGATATAATAGAAATATCTCATAAAATACTAGTTCAAGAGAAATATTTATTTTGCCACTCGGAAAACCAATTAAAAAATGTTTCTGCATCATGTGTTTTCATGATTTGATATCATATAATATAACATGATGACAGTGAAACTTTAATCATAAACGCAAATTACTTACATGAGGAGGGTCGTGCTCTGTAGGCCGTCTTACGAGGAGCGTCGTATGAAGAATCATCGCTGGCCTGCGACGATTCAGCACCGTGATTTTCTGAATCTTCTCCCCCGTGTTTGCCACCATCATTGTCTCCACCAAACTTCTCTTCAGAAAATTGCCCCCCTGACTGAACAACTCGAACTCCGGATGAGGGACCGCCATGTTGTTCCGCGGAAAATTGGCCGGACGACTGACTTCCATGACCAAACTTTTGGCCCCCATTCGCGTGACCAGAGCTCGAAGACGAAGAAATTTTCTCGGCTGAGTTAAGGACACCTGAATTGCCTGACACGCTCGATCCAGAGGAGTCATCTCGAGAAGAATGAACTGAACCGTACCCCGAGTCTTGTTTCTCCACCGATCGAGCAGCACCAAAATCAAAGCCCGAGTGATCTACTGCCCTTTCTTGCCCAGTAGATGAGTGGTGTGAAGCACCTCCTTGCGAAGTCTTTTCTACCGAATTGAATTGACTATCGGCTTCATGATTAGCTGGATTTCCTGAATAACTCCCTAAAGATGACGCGCCGACTTGTCCAGAAACTCCGGCCCCTTGGCCCTGTCCTGCACCAAATCCAGATGTTACTCCTCCACTTTGGAAGTTTCCTCCTCCGTGAACCCCTGTTCCAAAAGTGCTTGCACCGACTGCTCCCGAGTGACCAATTTCAGAACTGATACCTCGGTGTCCTTGAACGGAGCTTGAGCCTTGACCTGAGTAAGTTTGCACTTCACCTGCTTGAGCATTAACTCCGAAAGCTGGTACATTACCGCCGAAAGTTCCGGTTTCCTGTCGCCCAAGTTCGAAATTGGTGGAACCTTGTTTGTTACCAGTCGAACCAGAATCATGGCCACTACTTCCGTAGTCAGTGCTTCCAGAGCTCAGAAATCCTTGGCCTTCCCCACCCAGCCCGCTTGAACTTTGGAAGGCAGCTCCGGAACTTGACGCTCCTTGAACTGCCTGGAAGTTTTGAGAGTTCTCTCCCGTCCCAAATCCAGCAGACGGGTGTTGTGCAGAGCCACTGTTTTGTCCCTCAACACTAAGCACTCTAGAATTAGGAAAAATAGTTGAGGTTTGGGAACGGAATCCGCCTTTTACGCCTTCTCGTCCTCCGGAGGCTTGGTAATTACCGCCTCCTGAAACATTACGATTACCACGTTAAATTCAGTGACCGGACGAAATCAACGAGCTATCTAATCTTTCGGATGAAACTTAAGTGGTTTATTAAAAGGTTTGACGATAGCCGTAAACACACTGCTCAAAATCGTTCAATGTTATTCAATTCTAATCGTAAGCACAAATAATTAAAATGTATTCGTACTCCATGAACAAATTGAAATTGGCTTTTTCTATCGAATATTATGTATACGGCTTTCTCACCGGTTCCATAACCTTCGGCACATGCTACGAGAGCCAGGGTGACTGCGATGAATTTCTGAAAAAATGAGAATACAGAATCATTCGTTCAACGGAAATCGAAAACTTTCGTAACTTATGTAAATTATATTTTAAGTAATTAGTATACCTCAGTGAAATTTCTCCATGCTGTTGAAAAATCCTCAACTGTGAAACTAGAGACCAATGTGCTTGCGTAGTAAACATTTTTTACAAATAAACTGTACCAGAATTTGTGAAAATATATGAAGCATAATCATCAAATTAAATTGTGTTCGAAAACTTCAATTCTATAAAAATTCACTCACGATGTGAATTCATTTATGTAGTAAACGAAATTAAACTGCAATATCAGAAGTCCAATGTTTCCCAAGATATCACTATCTGTTCAATTGATCTCACCGAGTTGAAACTTGTATTGCAAACAAAATTGGCGGTCAAACGAAATGCCTTTGACACTCAAATGAGACCTTGGGCCTAACTGGCGCATCAAAACTCAAACTTTTAACGAAACTGGAACTCATCGAGTACAGCGTCTGGGTTAGTGAGTTCTGAAGTTCCTATCAAAATCCAGTTAAACAATATAGGAAACTCTTCAAACTTACCATCATCGTTGTAGGGTTCTTGGCAAATGAGATAACTCAGGGACCCGCAAATCAGGAACCTGTAGCGTTAAATGATGTTGTGATGCCAGGTCCAGCCTTCTTTTATACCCGCAGTGACCGTGAGGGGGCTCGAAAATTCGCAGAATGATGAAGCAAATGCCAAAACCAGTTCCGTAAAGAAAAATAACGAATGGTGAGGTGCAGTGAGGGGTGTCACTT
>JALHKN010936350.1:0-11075 GCA_039513755.1 Hyalella sp. 3TK10
TGAATAAATTAGCACTGTGCATATACCATGCTTGTTGTCAGTCAATCATAATAATGGTAAATAAATTAGCACTGTGCATATACCATGCTTGTTGTCAGTCAATCATAATAATAGTGAATAAATTAGCACTGTGCATATACCATGCTTGTTGTCAGTCAATCTTAATAATGTGAATAAATTAGCACTGTGCATATACCATGCTTGTTGTCAGTCGATCATAATAATGGTAAATAAATTAGCACTGTGCATATACCATGCTTGTTGTGAGTTTTAGACTTGTACATTCTTCTTAGAATTCAACATTTACACAGTTGCTTGTACATACCATAAATTTTTAATGTACTTTACTGTTGGGTATGAAAGAAAGTCGAAAGTTTTTTTTGCAAAGTAGAAGTATCCTCAAAGTTTTCTGAGGCTCATAAGTCATCTTAAACTACTCTATTCTGAACCTTGTATCTTTCACAAGACTTGCCTTACTCGATTTTTTTTAATGTTTGACTCTACAGCCAAGCGCTGCTCCTCATCAGTACCGTGAACCTCCAAACATGATGAGGCAGATGGAACGTGGAAAAGTGAGTAAAGAATCGCTTGTTTGTGGCAGTCACTTTCTCCATCATACATTTGATGTGCTCAGCCTTTTGAAGCTCAGCCTTTTGAAGCTCAGCCTTTTGAAGCTCAGCCTTTTGAAGCTCATCCTTTTGAAGTTCAGCCGTTTGAGATTCAGCTTGTTGTTGAAGATTCTCTGCTGGCAACCCATAGCTTCCTATAGAGACATCGATCTTTCAAGAGATTTTGTTTCCATTTTCTTTGTGCAGCTTGCATTTATAAAGTTTGGTCATTGACGCACAAGTTATTTTGTAACGATTAATAATACACAAGTTTACCTCATTTAACTAGACTCTCTGGGAAACCTGCATTGAGAAATGCATTTGGATCATTGACTAGTTGAAAATGTTGTCCTGCAAATTAGATTAACCAAATGTTGATTTGGACCTCACACCGGATCCAACCTATAAACTCTCTATTTATTTTATCATTTTAGTTTAAGTAGAAAAATAATTTTGGATTTAGCGCTGCAACGTAGCACCTATGGCTACTGGATATAAATAAGCTCGAAGTACTGCTTTTCAAATTTCTGTCCGTCAAGTTAACATGAAGATTGCTCGGTTGTTGTGACCAATGTTCTTTGCGGAGTGATGGAAAGAGGGTGCTTTCAATTCACATTGCTTCTTCTGATCCCAATTACTTTGCCTGGTTGGAATGTATGAAATATCTGGTCTTTGGTTTGGTGGCCACTAATCACCACTTCCACATCCTGGAAGACAAGTTTCTGTAACTTCCTCCCAACAGGAATTTGATCCCTCCTTGAGTTATGCGCCATTGGACTGTGGATATCCATCCTACTTGTTTCATCACGCTAGCACAGTTCTGACATTGTTCACGCTGTTATACTGACATAGTTCTTATTTTTGTTCAAACTATTCGTTACTGTCAAATAAAAAGCAAAGAACTATCATTTTGTTGATCTCTATTGCTCTCCAGTTTTCTATATCATTGTTGTACTTCTCTCGACTGCATCGTATTGGCATACGGTCTTGTGAGACCACTGATCAAGATTTTCCTGAAGTATCTCTGGGCCAATTGGTAATTTTGTTTTATGCGTCTGTTAGCTGCACTAAAAAACTTGGTGGTAACGTTTTGAGATCAGTCTTGTAACACTACTGCAAAAGGCATGTATTTGCACATATTTCTGATGTACTTCGTTGGCCTTGAAGTAATATCATGTGTCAATGTGAAAACCTTTCGTGCTAACTTGTTGATCTAGCTTCTTCTCTCGCTGTCTTTGTGCTTTGTCCATAAAAGCGAACCATTTCTTCAATGACTGGTTTTTTATAAAATTACCTTTGTGGGTCCGTGTTTCCGTCAAAGCCATGGATTTTATGCTGACAGATTCTCAATTTCCTTCCATAATAATTGAGATTATTAGGCAAATATCTGTGTGAGAGCTTAGTGAAAACATGGCCTCTTAATGTGGCGCACCACAGATGGCCCATAGTGGCCGATACAACCGCTCAGTAGGCGGCGGCGGTGGCGGAGGTGGTGGTGGTAACAGGAGCGGCGGTGACGGCTCTTCCCGCGACCTCAGAAAGTGGCTTAAAGATAAGCGAGGTCTCTCTGACTCGCGTCCTGCCTACCAACAGTCTTCTTCCACAGCAGCCAACTCCTCTCACTTTGGTCAGCGCAGCAGCTCCTCTGCTGCTAATAGGAAGGACAGGCCTTCTGGCACTAGTAGGTAAGACCTACACTCTTGCTGCATCACGTTGGCGGAGATGAACTATCGTTAGGAAAATACTATTTCTTCGTCGTTTCTCGAAGAGAGCTGATTATTTTCTTCTAAATGCTACTTGTAAGAAGAGTTCTACTCTCGGTTAAGAAGTTTGAGGATATTCCGATGACTGCTCACCTTTTTCGTCGATTGTCTTCACGATTTTTGGTGGTCCTAATTGTTCTTCATGATTGTTTCGGTCAATTTATGAATTCTCTTCTTGCTGTGTAGCTGGAAGTTACTCGATTTAATTAGAAGAGCGTTGTAAACCTCAACAACTGCTGACTAAGGTCGTATCTAGAGCATAATTCATGCTAGATATTTCCAAGGCCTTAAGTGTCTAGTGATTCAGATTGCTGACCAACGCCGTGTGATCTCTCGTTTTTAGCGCGTGTTTAAGCAATGTAAAACGCTCAAGCATTGCGGGCTGGCGTCTACTATCAGCTGTCTGAAGATTCTCTGGACCTTGAGAGGAACATTAGATCCAAAATTCCTTCCATGTTGATGCATTTCAGCAGCAATTGTGACATTTTTACATACGTGAGTGATAAAAGAGACCAACATCAGGCTTTGTTCATGTCTTGTTGAGAAGCTGCTTCTATGCAATTCTCTGTTTCGGTTTAGTACCATGACTACGTTGCTTGTGTCCCGTTTGTTCTGCAGGCCGTATTGCTTTGCGGCTCCAGTCCACCCTCAGCTTTGCGTCGGTTCAAGTGGACTTGTGTATGTTCTTGGATTTGTTTCATATTGGTCTATTATTTGCCACCAAAAGTTGAGTGTTCTTTCTGCCCAGCTCACTTGTGGTTTTAGCGAGAGAAAAAACTTCTTTTGATGCGTGTGCGTCTCTGCTCTGATTTGTGAGTGATATTTTGGCTTGTATCGATGAACATTCGGACATCGAGCCAATTCCTTGAATTATTCATTTCCTTCTTGTGCTGTGATGATGTTGAAAGGGAACTTCAACCGACACGCAAGGAAAGGGTGTGGATACAAATTTAAAAACCAAAATAAGCAGTTTTGTAATTTATAATTACTTGAATGAATTATCTGCCATGTTCTCCATTAGGATTTCATTATTCAAACACTTACACAAGCCTACGAAATTGGATTTGTGATGTTTCTGTACTGTTAATTTTTATTCCTGCTTATGTTCTCCAGAGAAGCTTCTACAAAAGCCTTAGACGAGAAGGATGCCGAAGCTGAGGTGAGTTTTTACCAAAATGTCCCGAGTGCTGTGTCATAGGATATGTGAGGTCTGTTCCTTGAGATTTTATCATCCGAGAATGTTTTGGCTATGCATATTAATTAATTAGAATCATTACACAGTATTGATGCTTCATTTACGTCAGTAAATATGTTCTTGATTTCCTTTTGAGGGTGGAATATCTTCCGTCTCGTTCATGTGAGAGTAATTTCACGAATGCTTTGCTCGGCAAGCTTGAAAATAATTACTAATTGAATTTATGATGTGCAGGAAAAATGTCCAGTAGAAGCTCTTCATTGCCACGTCTGCAAGGTCGACTGCTTTACTTCCCTGGATGTGAGTTTTTGCTTCTCTTCAATGATTTCCTGTCAGAATTCTTATTTATGTTACATTTACATCGTTACGCTATGTAGTTTACTCATTTAATTTATCTATCAATGCAGGACTACAAGAGGCATCTGAAGAGTTCCGTGCACGGAGATATTCTGAACGCACTACACCGCAAGAACTCGGCAGTGTTGGATCTCCTGAGGCAACAATCGAAGGTAACCTTGCCTTTTTCGTGTCCGTTATTATCAAAATTAGTATGGAAACTCTAACTTTTCTACCTTAGTATCCGAGAATAACACAAACTTAAGAATTGGAAAATACATATAATCAAGTTATAACTTGAGAATCACTGATTTGTTTGCAGATAGCTGCAATGCACCAGATGCTGGCGCTGGAGGACAAAGACCCAAAGAAGAGTCAGTGCTACAAATGCATCTGCAAGGTGGCAGGGTCTCTCCAGAAGCACATCAACTCTGTCGAGCATAAGGTGACTAAATGTCCTACTCTTTTCAAATTACAAGATCGCGAAAGGATTCAGAATAATATGCTTGCCAACTCCGTCAGATTGTTATGTTTCAACTTTTTACCCATGCTCATCTTGTATGTTTATAGTGCAAGATCCTAATTTCTCACAAGGTAGTCGCATTTTCAAAAATAATTAGAATTTCCATGTTTCGCATCTTGTCTTGACCCTTTTCATTTTATTACCTGAAGAAAACAGCTTCCTGGGTGAGAGTTTTATTAGAAAAGTTATCATCGCGCATTGTGGACAGTCAAGTACTCAACTTGAATATTTGTGAACTGATATCTTCAGAATAACTACCTTTCATAAATTATTAAGATACGACGTACTGACATTAGAATTAATTGCAAATGTGGCACAACAAAGCTGCAGCCAAAGTTTGATGTTAAAAAAGAGTTCTCGAATGGAATACAGCCTTTCATCTCTCCCAAAACTCCACCTGCTTTAGTGTTATTTGTGTGCGTTTTGTTGCAGCTCGTGAACAACTTCCAGATCGTGAAGTGCTGCAATGTTTGGTTCAGCAGCCGACCGGACTACGAGCATCATCGCCTCAGCTTTCGCCATCTCTTAGTGAGTGCAGAATTGAATTTTGGCTTCATCGGGAAAGAGACTGCATCTGTTCCATTCATGTAATCTTTGATAGCCCACTAATTGACTAGTGAGAGTGCAGAACAATTTAATTGAAACATGAACGATTAGCTTCGCATGTAGGGGTGGTTGATTTATTACACGCATGCAAATCAAAATAAAGTCAAAGAGTTGAAAGTTGCTTAAAAGCTGCCAATTACATTACATGAACCAAAGCTCGTTTGCTAGACTTTAATCTGTTCCAGACTTCTGTCGTAGGCCTGCAGTTTAACTGCATAAAACACAGAACACATGACCTGATGTTGAGAAAACCTCAATACTTGTATTGTCATAGTTATCAACATTCTAGTTTCTTCTACAGGCCAAGTATGAAGAGAAGCAGAAAGAGAAGTTGCGTGATGGGCCAGAAACAACAGTCGACAATAAAGATGAAGAAGCTGCATTGGATAAACAAGGTATATAACTACAGTATGAAAAAGATCTTGTAGTTCAATAATGTTTTTTAAATTTCTACTAATGTTATTCTTGTTGATTGTTGGAGTATTGTTGCTTGCGGATGGTCTGAGAGTAGTTTTTAATGTAGATTTATTACTGCTTTTGTATAGTTAAGTTTGATTATCGATTGGTAATTTATGTAATGAAAATTTTGTCAGATTTCTTCTTTGGATCCTCCTTTTTTCGATCCTCGTTTCTTTGGATCCTAGGTTCTATGGATCCTCGTTTCTTTGGATCCTCGTTTTTTCGATCCTCGTTTCTTAGGATTCTCGCTTCTATGGATCCTCGTTTCTTTGGATCCTCGTTTTTTAGATCATCGTTTCTTTGGATCCTCGTTTCTTTGGATCCTCACTTCTATGGATCCTCGTTTCTTTGGATCCTCGTTTCTTTGGATCCTCGTTTTTTAGATCATCGTTTCTTTGGATCCTCGTTTCTTTGGATCCTCACTTCTATGGATCCTCGTTTCTTTGGATCCTCGTTTTTTAGATCATCATTTCTTTGGATCCTCGTTTTTTAGATCCTAATTTTTTAATTCTCTGCCCACCCATGCATTGCTGTCTTAGTCTTATCAAGAGAATTGTATCGTTTCAGAAATACTATTATCATGTAGGCCTTGTCTTTCCCATAACTACAAAATATATATCCTGTTAACAAGATCAATATCAATACGGTACTGTACATAAGGTCAGATACGAACCACAGACAAATTACATTAAATATTTTATAATATAACAATTAGGATCGCTATTGTAAGCTATTTCAAAAGTAGCACAGCTCGTCAATGAAGTGGCCGACATAAGATATATTATACAAAATTTTTCCCATGCCACTGGTGATGGTCATTTGGTCATTAAACGATAGAAACAGTTTTGCTTCTGTTTTTTTCCTTAGGCATTGGTTATTAAACTTTAATTGCTTTGTTACTACGTGGTAAAACAATGTGTTGTATTTTTATTTTGTCCATAATTTGTCATGTATATTAGACGAGTGGTGGGGAGCAGCTGATCGAGCGCTGAAGTGCCTTCGGAGATCTTGCGATCCGCTGGAGCCCTTGACATCAGCTTTCCTCCTACCATACGCAGGAGACGCTCCCGTTGGTGGGTCAAAATGTTCTGAGGGAGACGTAGGAAACAGCCTATACATCCCTTCTATCACAGCCATGAATTATAGAATACGAGCCCTATTATGGTCATGCAATAACTATCTGCTCTTCAAAACCCATCAAGTTGTAATAAACTGATCCCATTACATTGTACTACGAGAATAATCATTTGTTACTCCCTGAAGTAATAGATATTTTCCATGTAATAACAGCGCTTAGTTCATGATCTCATGTTAATCTTGTGAATGGCTGGTTATTTTTTACATATTCTTGCTGTCCATCTTATTTACTTCTTAGATAAATACTTCTTTCAAAGGTTGTTTCCCTTCATGATGCTGAAAATCTGTATGAAAAAATGAACTATAAATTTTTGAGTTGATTTTCGAACTTGATGAAATTTAATGAAACGGATTATTTGTTGCTAGCGAGGTTAATGAAGAGTCTTAGAAGAATTATTCTAACGATGAGCACCAGAAAATGTATTTTGATGCTGAGCAGTAGAAAATTCACTGTAGTAAAGATCACTAAAAGATGCATTTGTGATGGAAGGTGAGAGCTTCCTCGCTTGCCACGCTTCATTGGAGTGCAGTGCCTGTGACGAGAGACTTGAGCCTTCCTCTGCAGACGTGCACTGCCGCTCCAACGCTCATTATATGCACGTGCTCAACGCTCTCAAATCAACGGTACGAGAATGAAAATAAAAAATGCCTGCTTAAATACCAAAAATGGAAGTCTACTTTCTAGCTATTAAAAGACTAAAACGGTAAGTCTGTACCTCCCAGCTGTGTCGGAACCTGAACGGTGAGTCAGTGGCTTCCAGCTTTGGTAAGAACAAAACGGTAAGTGTCTGAATTCCAGCAATGTAAAAACCAGAATGGTGAGTCCGTGCCTTCCAGCTTCGTGTAGACCAAAACGGCGAATAGGGCTTGTTGCAATCGTCTTGAATCGTGTTATGAGGTGGCGTACAAAATTCAAGATGCATCTTTTAATTAAGGAACTGAAGCACTGAAATTACGAAAGCAACATACAAGCGTCTCGTAACGTGCGGTCCGAACCAGTTGAATTTTACAAAATAATCTTAAGAAGTGCCATGCATCTATATGTTGTAATCACGCTCTTGGCAGGAGAAAAACGAAGCCCCAGCCACACTTGACACACCACGTGACGAAGAGTTCGTCGCCTGCCCCTCCACAGACTCCATTCTTGATCNAGCCAGACTCTCTCGTGAGTGGTTATAGAAATAGGTTGGAATTCTGTGCAAATATTAGAATTACTAGAGTACTACTAAAGCTTATGCGAATACTAGAAGCATGTCAATAGCTTCCATCAACTGTTTCGGCGTTTGATGAAGTAGGATAGATCTGCCAAACGGATGTATGCAAGTAGCAATAAGTTGTATTTTACTTGTGAAGTTAATTGAAAACTGTTATTAGATATTGACTCGACTATTTTTCAGAGTTGGGAAGGACAGTAAAGAATTGAAACACTTTAGCGAAGAAACCCGTGATGGAAGCTCTGTGAAGATAGAGGAAGAGAGTAAGAGAGATGGCGATGACACTGAGGATGATAGCAACGGCCCGGAAGATGATGAAGACGAACGAATGATATATGAAGGACTCAATGACGAGCCCCAGCTTGAGTTTGAAGAGGAAGAGGACTTGCGCAAGGGGAATGAAGACTCGGATAACGTCAGAGAGTGTGGCAATGCTACAGAAAAGCCAGTTGGCGAATATCTTGTCCCCGAAACGCCCAATGGAGAGGGTTTTGCTCCATCAAACGGGGCTATCAAGAAAGAGGAAAAAAAACATTCTTACTCTGATGATGAGGAGATAGATCAGTTTAAATACGAATTTTTGGATGATGAACGCAAGTGTGATGCAGATGTCGTAAGCAGGAGCCCTGCAGATTTAACCGATGCTGCTGTTGCTCTCAAGAATACGGAGGTGTCAACTGATGCTGCTGATCCTCACAAAAATGCAGGGGCTTCAAGTGATGCCAACAAAAATGCGGCGGTTTCAAGTGACGCCAACAAAAATGCGGTGGTTTCAAGTGGCGCAAACAAAAATGCGGTGATTTCAAGTGGCGCAAACAAAAATGCGGTGGTTTCAAGTGACACCAACAAAAATGCGATGGTGTCATGTGACGCCAACAAAATTGCGGTGGTTTCAAGTGACGCCAACAAAATTGCGGTGGTTTCAAGTGACGCCAACAAAATTGCGGTGGTTTCAAGTGACGCCAACAAAATTGCGGTGGTTTCAAGTGACGCCAACAAAATTGCAGTGGTTTCAAGTGACGCCAACAAAAATGAGGTGGTTTCAAGTGACGCCCTAAAAAATACGGTGGTTTCAACTGACGTCCACATAAATGTGAAGGTTCCAACTGACGCCCACAAAAATGTAAAGGTTTCAAGTGACATCCACAAAAATGTGGAGGTTTTAACTGATGCTGCTGACGCGCACAAAAATGCAGAGGTTTTAACTGATGCCCACAACAATGCGGTGGTTTCAACTGATGCCGGCAACAAATTAGAGGATTTGGTTGATGCTGCTGATAAATCAAATGATGAAGCAGTTGTTAAACAAGAGGACATGGGGGATGAAGATCAACCGGAGAGTGCAAGCTTTGCGATGATCGACGTGCAGGTGAGAGTTGCAGCCAAATGGTCTGTTGCCGAGCGGATTGGTTCATATGATAAATCACAAAATTCTATCTTCAGTTATTAAATAATGTTTTCTGGAGTACTTTCGATTTTAATTGTCAGTCACATGACTTAGCGTGCCGCTACAGAGTTTCTTGGTAATTTTCTTCATTTGAGTTTCTTTCTTTACAGGAAAACGCGAGTCTCAAGAACGCAGAGCTTCACACGCCCGTCAAGTAAGCCCAAACATTATTTCTCGCAGTTTTTGTGTCTTAATTATACAGATAATTGATTTCCATTGCTACACTGTCAAGTGCAAGCATTACTTCTTTGAGTGCAACGTAAATTTGTTTTTTTTATGGGAAGATCGTCATTTGCCTGTCCCTGAAGAAAACTTCGAACATGATTCTTAGAAGTTCTTCTCTCATCGTTAACGTTTCTGAATATCTCACAGGCGCACAAAAGTTGCACATCGTATAAATCTGTCGTCTTTCTATGATTTCAGTGACAAACTGCACGCTTATTAAAATAAGTGTATGACCTACACAAACATTTTTTCTGCAATGGGAATCGAATTTATGTCTGATCATCTTATCATGGCAGAGAGGAAGAAGAAGCGCCCAAAGACGAGGGATCTGTGGCGACGCGACGGAGCGGCCGCTCTGCAAGGAAGCGCGTCCTGGACGAGGTTCTCGAGGACGCTGCATCAGCTGAACCGTCGCCAAAGAAGGGCAGAGGCAGGGGGAGAGGACGCGGCATAAGGAAGTGAAGAAACGTGACTATAAAATAGATATGAGCCAACAATGAAGAACGGGAAGTGACGCAAACTAGATAATAACCAAGAATGAAGGATCACATGGGGGGCTGTTGCGTTTAACAAAACAAGAAAATCGAAAGGAATGTGAGGAAGTGATGGGAGGTGGTGACTATTGAGATTAAAATGCAAGCATGAACTGGAGAGAATGGGAAAAATAACTGACAAACACTGGGTGTAGAGGAAAAAAAGTCCGCGATTTAACTTTTTCACTTTGTGGAGTTTTCCTATCACCTAGCAGCCAGCACACGAACTAGATGTGTAGACGCTCACCTTTTGAGCGAGTTAATGAATTTTAATTTACTGTTTGGCCTCAGGCTAGCCGACCAAGTTTATTGCTGCCTTTACTGAACCTTTGGTGCACTTGAGGCATCGCTCTTGCTCTATTCACAAATTTGGGAAGACTCTTGGCATGTGGAACAATTAGTAGTTTGTACTCAATTGATTGTAGTGCGTGCACGTGGGACGAATCTTCGAGTTTTCATTGTCAAGGCTTTAAATGATTCATGTTTGATTATTTCCGTGCANCTCCTAAATTTGATGTCCATTTCCTTCGTTGTATCGCGCAACACGCGTATACATTTTTGGACCGTTAATGTCGGCACACATCAACATGGATGCGCATTATGCAAGACAAATAATATCTCACGGAGCCCTGGCAGGCAATCGAACGCTCACTGCCAATTATAAGTCGGGTTACTGGAGCCGTGAATCCCGACGGCGTCTGCAATTTGGCCTAACTATATCTCTGCGTCTGATTCAGATTTGGCTTTTCATTTTAATTTCAATTTTTTTTTTAATTATGATGCCATTTGTTAAAATTGATAGACTAGTGAGATGAGTATACGTCTTGACAAATTTAATTCATCACTTGTGGATAAAGGTAGTGATGCCCGTCAATATAACTGAAGACGTTTAATTATAGTTAGTAAGCAAACTATTGCACGTTGGTGACTTATTTAGTGCTTCACTCGGTGACGAGCGAAGAATTGATGTTGTAAGATGCTTAGACGATACCATTGTATCACTCTTGAAGGGGTTTGTCAACAAATAAA
>JALHKN010936989.1:0-10441 GCA_039513755.1 Hyalella sp. 3TK10
GAATGATATGTCTCTCAATGTTGTAGCTTGAAAATTGTAGGAGGAGATAGTTTTTTACAGACCCCCCCTTTTTACTCGTTTTCTATGAATTTCACGTTTTCTTTCAACTTTTTTGAGAAATTCATACAAGCAAGAAAGTTTTTATTTACATTTTATATATCTGTACCAAGTTTCGAAATGATCCGTGCGTTAGTTAAAGTTTTTTTTTGACCGACACGGTCCCCTTAAACAAAATGCACAATAGTGAGTGAAATTTAATTTTTGTTTTAATAAACATTTTATGCAAATATGCTGAAGAATTTAGTACAATATAACCGTCACCACTAACAACAAACCATCATTTGTGAAAAAAAAAAAAATATATTTCAGGAAACTTTACTTTTCTGCAAGCTTTCCTCATCCAGGACTTGTAGATGGGATGGTTGGAACGACTGTGGTCACCAGCTCCTGTTGAAATAACACCCATATAAAAACAGTGCATCTGATTAATGATCTAGTCTCATCACATATTAAGAAATCATAATAAAATGGAGAATAATTTCCCTGAAAAATGAATTTTTGAAAAATGTACGGCTGCACATCATATTGCTATCATACTTCCACCGCCAGTGCCAGGAATGAAACCAATTTTTCCGTCAGTCACCAGAAATAGAATTTTCTCCTTTTAAATATATTCATCAAACAAAGTGCCACAAACATAGAATATTAAATTCCTAAAATGATACTCATAAGTAAAGTACCGTAAAGTGGGGTGACNATATTGCTATCATACTTCCACCGCCAGTGCCAGGAATGAAACCAATTTTTCAGTCAGTCACCAGAACTAGAATTTTCTCCTTTTAAATATATTCATCAAACAAAGTGCCACAAACATAGAATATTAAATTCCTAAAATGATACTCATAAGTAAAGTACGAAGAAATGGTTTTTAAAATCATCAGAATTTTACAACATTTCTTGGCAAGTGGCAAATGTTTCTCCAAATCCAAAAATTGTGTTTTATGGTTGATTAGTTGAAGGATTGAAGGTTTGTGCCAAATTAGTCTATAACAATAATACGGTTTTAGAATTGGTTGATATTAATCGTCAATTTTGGACTTATTGAAAAAAGGTCACTATAAATGTAGGAATTAAAAAAACATCAATATATATGTCCCCGAGGCAGAAGAAAAAAATATTTTTGATAAATTTTTCTCTAACAATTTGGAATGTTCACCCATTAATTGGAAAGCAGATTGTTGGTTAGCATACTGGATGACAATAGTTGAAAAATATCAAGCCCGTGTGGGACATTGGTAAATCTCTCAGAGGTGTTGTGGATGCCCAAAATAATTGCTGGAGACATTAGAATCTCATTACAACCTTTTACGCAGCTCAGCAAGGAACCTTTGAGTAGCAATCAGTATAAAAATTAAGGTAGGACACATCCTGGGAAACTAATGGCTTAGTTCGTAAAGCATACCCTGAATTAAAGTTGACACAGAGTTGGCTCACAAAACAATTTAAAGACGACAGACTCTAAGTGTATCAAAATATTAGTCAAGGTTGACATGTTTCCTTGAAGCAAATTTAAAGACATAGGAGACAGTGGCCACCAATCTATAATCTAGTGATCAGTCAATGAATTTAGATTTTGAGCAATGTGCGGATGAATTGCTGTTGCTCTTAGCACAGCACGCGTAACCGCAAACTGATTAGCAAGCATTTGATTTCTTATTGAAGTATTAGAGGCCTTGTGAATGCCTAATGAAGATTAAACTAGCTCATTAAAATTTCAAAAGGACATGAATTTTACTTTACAGTCTGGATTTAATTGCACAGAAATAAAATGTTTATAGCTGTAAATGTCTCGGCTGCAGAGCCTGCATTACCTTTTGGAGAAATTACAATGTGGTTTTAGAGGATAAGTTTTTGTTGAAATTGTCTTTAACTCCATCCTAAGTCTTTCAGATGGTCTCTTGTTTGTTTATAAAAGATGGCAGTAAATAGAAAACAATGCCAAGATCTCCTGAAGATTTTTGTATTCCCCAAATGATGGTAGGAGATTGTATTAGAATCTCTTTCTCATTTCTGTAGCTAGATAAATGTATTTTAAAAGCTTCATGCTCAAGAATTGAAAGACCCAAATTTACCAGTTTTAGAAACTCATTTACAGCCTAGAGAAAAATTAATTCCTAATGGCTGTCATTTCCAATAAAATCTGTTGACCAGATTCCTCCAAGTTTTCCACCAATTTTATAAAAAGATAGAAATCAATTCAACGGAGTCCCCACAAATTAGCCAAGCTCAGAACAAGCCAGACTGTAAAGCAAGCCAAAATATGGGTAAAGGTTACCATTTCTCCCACACTATGGATGTTAATGTATAATCATAGCAGAAGGTGATTAAATGTGACAATCTATCATCTGGATTCCTGATGTATGAATAAAAAGAAAGATATTAATTCCACAATCCACTTTTATTTCAGGTTGTATACGGTAGTTGAATTGAAAATGGTTGCTGTAGCTACAAATAACTAATGTATCTTTGTATATTCATGGTCATTTTGCTGTTGAGTGTCATTGTTGCTGTTCCCCAAACCCCCTTCATGTCAAGAAGCCCGTGTCATGCAAGAATGCCACCACCTTCTTCCCACGTTCCCACAAGGTGGAATTCGGGAGTCTCTTTAAATGACCCGGTAAACATGAAATATTGGATTAGAGGACCTAAAATCTCGGAACGGTCACCAAGCTTCCAACGTCATCACCTAGTAAAGACTGTGCACCACTACAGGCACATTTGACTCCGATCTAAAAAAAACATAACAAACAAACACGCAACCAATCAGAGAGGAGGAGATATGGTACTCCCCCATCCCTCCCCTCCAATGAAGCTTCTAAATTCTCCTTGGTTGGAAATGATCAGTAGTTTAAACAATGAATAAATTTTCCCAAATAAAAAACAATGACTTATAATGAAAGAAAAAGTTTCAAAGAATCCGTTTTTGCAAAACTAAATGATAAATTCCTTATAGTTGCTTGAGAAAACAATGAAGCAATTTTTAACCCCAATCACTTCAGGTGTGCCAAAAATGACCAACACTTCAAATAACCTTCAATAAAAAGTTAACTACAAATCTCACAGGCTTGTCTGTCAAGATAATCCTCAACTGAGATCCATTCCTGGTCTTGGATCAATAATATTTTGGCTGTGTTGATTTATACTAAATAGGTTCCTTAGTTTGTAAAAGTGGCATAAACATGTCAGCTCGGCAAGGAGCTGTCGCTTATTCAGCAGCGAAAGTAGAGCCACGCCAGGTATATGAACTCAATATTTTACTGACTTCCAGGCAGGCATGTCGAGGCCACTCCAGCCGGCCGCTGTATTACAGCTGCTCTGTCTTGTCATTTCACCTGCACCATCAGGACCATCACCACAACCTACTTAGAGATGTCATCCATGTTGTTGTACTGTATATAAATATCGTAGCACTTCAGCGATGAAATGCACTAATTTCATTCTTCTATTCATTTGAAATGTTTTCAAGTGAACAATTGTACGTTTAAAGACAGATTTTGATAGGAAATAATCTATATCTATGCCTAGTAATATTATCGGTTCGTAAATAAGATGGAAAACATCTGAAATATCCTTCATTGCACGTTTGCCAAAAATGGCCAAAACCGAGGTTCTAGCGTGCTGCTAGCACCCAAGGTGATTCGGGTCAAGTGCCTCGGGATCAAATACCGCAATTGAAAGGTACTTGAAATGACACAACACTTTCCTGTACTTTTCTTCTAGTCACAGATTGAAAAGATGCAATTTTTTCCCCAATCATTACCAAACCATTATAAACGTAACCATTCAACGTCACTATTCCACTCGGTTTTTTCATGTTAATGCACGATTTAGGTCTTAAATTTTATTTTCTATTTCAAAACTTTCTCTTTGATCTTTACTCGCAGACATTGCTGCAACCTGCCAACAAAAACAACAACAACATTATTGTTGTTGCATACTGGCCATCATGGATCATCCTGAGTTATGACGGATCATCTTAAGAAATAGGTACCACTTTCAATTCAAAAATTGCTGAAATACCCGAATTTCTGAAGCTTAATGTATGTAACAGTAATGCAATTGTGCACTAATGAACTAGGATTGATTATAGTAGAAAAAGTGTGTTCATATCAGCAAGTCAGTGTGAGTTCATTAACATAGGCAACATTGTTAAGTAACTCAGGTCTTGGACAAATAAATTAGAATTAGATTTAAAAATGGCTTATTCTTAATTTTTCTGCTACATTGTTCAAAGCATCTGCATATTTCCAGCATTTCCGTTGGCATTGTTTCAACACATGACACCACAGAGAAAGTAAAGAAAGTGTTTATAATTTTAATGTATAAATTAGCAGTGAGTTATGAAACTGAATTGAACTAACTGAAGTTCTGCTGTAGCGCATAGGTACCTACCACCCCTAACCCAGCCAGAGTCAGGAAAATTTGCTGTGTGTGCGGGAATTAATTTTGCCCAACAAGATTAGTTGAACATTATTTGTGCCGTGAGCCAAGATTGGTTGAACAATATTGTTGCAGGGGGAGTTGTGTTGCTCTTTTGTAGCACAACCCTTACGCTTGCTTGCCTTAATCATTTGTTTTAAACTTTATTCTATTTATGTGTCAATATTTATAAAACTCTCTTTTCTTCTTTCTAGTCCAGACATGGAAGTAAATAATAGAGTAGAGGAACCAAATTTCAGAGAATCAAGATAACTACCTATGTAAATAACAAGTTTCAAATAAAATCACCAATAATTGCGCCAGCCTGAGAACCTTAGCTGGATCTTCACTTAAGAGGAAGTGAGTTACTTGTTGATATTATCAATTGATTGTTTTCAGTGTGCCTTTGTTTTGTTAGTTGCATACTTTGGTGATCAAGAATGGTTTATTTTAGCTAAATTTAGTGTAACCTCATTTCTCACCTTGATTGCTATGCATCCATTCTCTATAAGATGGTTTTTACTGTTGCACGTTTGCAAGGTTCTTGATTGCAATTCTGTTTTTCTGCCTGATAATCTTTATGCTTGCTTAATTTTAAACTTCACTTCTTGAATGAGTTAACCAAACGTGTATCTTATCTTTTGATTTTAGGAAGGTTAGGGTTTACATTACTGATAAGTTTTACTTTCTTTCGTAACAGATACCATTTGCCCTTGCTCATGCTCCTGATCTAAATTCTTAACTCATGCTCCTCATCCATAAACAATATTTTATTATGCCACTAAATTCAAGATAGTTCTTTGCCACAATTTCACACTGTATCATTCAATCTTGTTCATTTTTAGTAATAAGAGAACTCTATAATCTTTTCATTATCCACATAGAAATAGGTGGTTGCCTACCTAACAGTAAAGTAGACAACGTGTTTGTCTCACCTGCGGGAGACACGCGGCAACAATATCTGCGCCGAGCGCCAAGAGTAGTTGAACGTACATGCAGCATGTGCCAATATAAAGTAAGCCTGAATATACACCAAGGGGCTGTGAAATTTAGGTGACCTAGGATGCAATTTCACAGCCCCCAGTGCATGGTGGCAATCCAAGTTTTTGGTGAAGCTGTCTTTAGACCCATTCAGAAAAAATATATCATCGTTCACATTTTATTGTTTTATAATTTTTTACCCGGAATGATGGTTTATGTTACGTAGAGTTTTCAAATGCATTTTGTTTGAACATCAAATGTATGTCTGCTTCTATTGTTCGATTACAATTTTATATCAAATTGGCTTTACTCACTGCACTGTTTTAGGCTTTAAGATCCTAATACCTGCAGTGCGGACCGGAACTACTACGTTGATATTAAGATTGAGATTGGTTTTGTCATTTATGATTTATCCGTTGTTTGACATAAAACTTTGTACACAGAAAATGGGTAATTTCCAGAATCTCAAGGCATACACTTGTAAAAAGTGATTTCAATGTGAACTTCTCTATTCTGAGGTTCTTTTCTGATAACAAGCAGCATTTTTGTTTAAGATTGTTACTTGTATATCAAATAAATAATTTAGGTAGCTCTTTAATCATTTTCGTGTTTCTCAAATGCTCTGATACATCGTATCACGGCAATCCAAGTTTTATGAATTCTTCCAAGTTTTCTATCAAATTTGCTTGTTTTTTCCACAGTAAATATCAGAATTGATATGTTTTGGAGGAGTTCCTTGGTGCATCTGCACCTTGCAAAAGAAGCCTAGTCTGTTAAGCTTGTGGCCATAATATTTGAATTTATATTTTCATTTATATCTTTTCAACCAAAAGTTTCAACCTTCTGCTTTGTTTAATCAATTTAGTTATAAAACTACTGTTTTCCTCTTCAATGCACGATAATTTCAGTTTGCCTTTTTCCGTGAGAATACATTCTTTTGCAATCTTCAAAGTACGAATGGAAATCTGTATCCCACAGCTGCATTCCCATTGGTGATGGTCTGATGATGACTGACGGTAACTAAAACCAAGCACCTGTTTTTTTTTCATTTCGATTGTTATTTCTAGAAACTGCAAGAGTGGTAAAAAGCTGGCTTTTGTACTGAGTTACTCATTTTACATCATTTTGGGTGCATCATTTCCACAATTGTTGAAAATTTCTCACCTTGAAACTGCCTACTTAAATGTTACGTGCAAATAATTTGCATCATCATCGATACATTTCCCACGCTAATAATGGTCGAAATTGTGGTGAGATTGCCAATAAATCCTGTTATAACGTTAAAAACTTTTAGAAAATTATTTCCAGTTCAGGAGGGGAAATGAATCTGATTTAAAGAATAAAATGAACTGGCAAGAACTTTACACTTGTCAAATTCTTATGATGCCTCCAGTGCTTAAAATCTACCGCAATTTTGTCACAATAATCTTGAGGGACAAAAAATACAGAAACAATTAGAAAAACTCCATTCCTATCATATTCATACATGCTAGCGGGAACCTCCTGTCATTATGAATTACGTTCATATCAATTACCTTACTAACTTTTGATGCCATCAAAATTTCATGATTAAAGTGTGTGAATCTTGAATCGTGGCTCTGAAGCCTCTGTCTCTCAGTTCACAATAATGGTACCATTTTCTAATGATATGAATGACCACAAATAGACATGCAAAAACTATTTCATAAGCAAGCAAACATTTGAATATATTTTCTCATTCCAATATAAACAACATTTTGAAACGCAGCCTATACTCTCATGCAGAACTTTAATGCAACATGCTATCCAAATCTGAGCGTGTGAACAAACCCCATAGTGACAAACAAGGGACCTCAATTTTTACAGATGAACGGTTGGGAAAAGCACCCCAGTTAATATTTCATTCTAAAGAAAAAATGATTTCCAATCAGATATGATGTATAAATTTTCTCTGGCACCAAAAATGGTCATTCCTAGGACGTTTTGCAAAGCAAGTCGCTAAAGTTGTTGAGAATTTTTTGGAAACAAGCGAGTCTAAACCTTTCAGAAATTCAACTAGCAGAGGTATTGCTTGCCTCTACGTGTAACTGCTGCTTGGAAGTTGGATCAGTGTACGTAGCGCTTCGGCCACGTATGTATGTTGGCTCTTAGCCTCTCACAGACCTCAGTGGATCAACAGCTGTACGCTGCCCTTCAACAAGTTCAAAGAGCTTAGAAATATCGTAATTGAATTTACTTGCAGTTGCTCTATTTTACTATTAGCGTTCAATAATTTGTACCGAGATGCATAGGCAAAATTCTCGTTCAAAAAACCTATGTTGCTACTGGAAGAAAAATTGTTTGCCACTATGCCCTGGTGTTCATTCAAGCTTATAATGTGACTGCGTAGATTGAACGGCCTGCGTGGCAGGATGGAATTGGAGAGTTGATCTAAATGACCAGGTACACATGGCATATTGGAGTGAAAGAACCCCAAAATCGGAATGCACCCTACTACTGCCATCACAGAGAAGACACTGCACATCTCAGCAGCTGTCTGTTGAGGCAAACCAAAACGACGACACCATATGACCAACGCAATCAATCGCATTGCCCCGATGTCTAAGCCCCTCCCCGCAGGTGCTAGCAAGCGAGCCCTATATCACGTTTACTCAATTTTCAAGGACAATTTACGCAATGAATCTATCATCCCATATAAAAAAATTTACGCATATTGATAGAAAAATTCAAAGAATCCGTTTTTGGCTACCAAAACACAGAACTCCCTATAGGTGCCGAGAAAAAAATTCTTGAATATTTCCAAGTGATTTCATTGGTGGCTCACATGTAGAAATCTGTCACGTTTTTACTAAATTTTCAAAGAGAATTTAGACAAGGAATAAAATACCTTTTTGTAAAAAAAAATGACATACTCGTAGAAAAAATGTCAAAGAATCCATTTTTGGAAACCAAAATGAAAAATTCATGATAGGTGCCGAGATAAAGGCGAATATAAGTTCCACTGATCTTACCAATCGACCAAGAATGTGAATTGCATTGGCACAGACCAAAATCAGTGTTTCAAGTCAAGGTGATTTTTTGATTAACTTTCCATTCAGACATTGAAAAGAGCCATTTTCGTCACCAATGATTAGAACACTAATAATAATTTTATCTAACTCGGAGTTTCTTTAGGTCTTAAACATGTTTTTTTTACGTTGTAGTGGTGTAGCCCATGTGTTAATTATTTATGTCACTGCACCATGCATTCTTCCCACTCACCGGTGTTCTTCTCTTTCCAGACTCATGATTGCAAATATTTATGTGTCAGTCTAGGCCTCCCAGATTTAACAGGAGTTCTTATGCACGCCTTGCTTGATCCTGCTGCACGCTGGTTGCCTGCTTTGCATGTGCTCCTTAATGGGTGAGTAATGGCGCTTGCCTAGAACCCCATTGCAATGCACCTGCTCTTTTGTGCCTCAATGCACTGGTGTTTTGTGTTCGAATATGGCTTGCTAGCATCAATGTGTTGTTTATTGTGTTTTAATGTACCTTATAAAATCTTTCTGTGTCTATCTCATGTACACGTATCTCACACTTATAGCTGGTTCTTGCCTTCTATTCACTTATAGAGCAGCAAGAGTCGAGTCGAAGACTTGGGAACTAGAATGAGAATTCAAGGACTGCCTTCTTCCTCATCCCATTTGTCTCAAGCGAGGCGGGATTGTACCACTTGATTGCCAACTGGAAGTCCCTTCATCTGGAAGTCCCTTCATCTGGAAGTGGAAAATCGAGCCTTGTTCTGCAAGACTGCACAACCTTAGTGCTCCCACACAAGGACTGAGCTGACTCGGCTACCTACCTGATAATTTCTGCCGGTTTTAAAGTGAAAAGTAACGAGTGCAAGCTGTTTTACCACGTGTCAGTGATTTGCCCATTTTATTTGGTGCAGTATGAGTGTGCTTCTAGTCAGCTTACCAATAAATCCTGGGTGTTGACCCATGATGGAGTGATTCATTTTTGGCCTACTTTGGCCTTTTGCTATTATTGTGGTCCTACAAGAGGAAGTGTTTTAAATTAAAGATGGTGTTTATGCTTTTAACATAACAGCTTCACCGTTTTCATTGCGTGTGTTCATGTGTTGTGATACTTGCTGCTTGTGTTGAGGCTTTGCCAATTTCTTAGTTATTGTTGTTGATTGAGGAGTTTCTCATCACGGGCTTGTGCCGGATGTGCCTGACCAATAGGGCAACTCAGTACTTTCTAGGTACCTGCTGTGTGCGCCAAGTATCATTCATCATCTTCACTGATCACCCTTGTATCATTTTAATCCTACTAACCCCATCATCATATGCTGCGCTTGCTGCTGGTAGCTGGAGTGTGCCAATTGCTGTATNTAATCCTACTAACCCCATCATCATATGCTGCGCTTGCTGCTGGTAGCTGGAGTGTGCCACTTGCTGTATGCTTGCGCACGGACTTGACAATACAGCTTGCCCAGTTGTGCTGATGTGGCTTTCAGTAACCTTCCAACAGCTGGTATTGCCAATAACTGAACCTTGACCCTCTTTAATATCAACATTAAACTTACCGGGACCACGTCCCCCCCCCTTACAACGTCTTTCACTGCACTGATTGATCTATCGGTCTTTTCATTTCTGAGCAGTGCGCATTTGACATATTTTCTGTGAGCCATTTTCTAACTTTAGAGAACGTAGTTTATTTAACAAAGGGAAAATATTGTTAGATTATGGAATTGATTACTGCTACAGTGGTACCTTGGTTTTTGGACTTGAACAAATCGGTATTCCGCCAACAAATTTGAGAAAATTTTGCTCTGAAATCCGAACAAAAACTTGGGGAGTCTAACACCCGTTCGTTCGGAACACCCACTGGAAACCCGTTTGTTCGGCCCAGCGCACGTCTTGCCTGTCAGTATGAGCCAATCTGCAATTGGAGGAAGATTCACCCTTAGTGTTTTGCCTATTTTTCACTTTGTGTTGGACATTACACTTATTTCAAT
>JALHKN010939977.1:0-13420 GCA_039513755.1 Hyalella sp. 3TK10
TCTCTCATGTCACATTCCTGTACCGTGTCTCATGATAGTCCATGAGTCTCTCTCATGTCACATTCCTGTACCGTGTCTCATGATAGTCCATGAGTCTCTCTCATGTCACATTCCTGTACCGTGTCTCATGATAGTCCACGAGTCTCTCTCATGTCACAGAAGCCTGCGTGAAGCACCTAACTGGAGAGAGAGAGAACTTCGTTAGCTATAAAGCTTCGAATATAATTTAAATGCTTCACTTCCTTGTACGAATTTAACTTCGGAAGAAACATTCGCTACTCTTCGTCATTGCACTTCAGATGATCTTATTTCTCCCCTACTGATATTGATCAGTTCATATGATGCAAGCTTGCCATAATTAAAGAAGATTTTACTTCGTCTTACCGGTACAAATACTGCAGTTATTTCAGCAAAAACTGCTTATTATATCATCGATGCCATTTCCATCAAAATCCACAGAATATTTTTTAATTAAGACAATTTTGACTTAGAGATAATTTTCGTTCAGAAATCAAAGCTTGAATAATGAAAGAATAAACATCTTTTTAATCGCAAATCTTCCATTTTACTTCTAATTAAACTCGGCAACCCGAATTAAAGTTCTATCACTAGATAATTTTATGATCGTACAATTTTTCTCTGTGAAAATAAACGAAACTAAAATGAGAACTCAACTAAATTTGTACACGATTAAAAACAAACGTTGCATTCATTGAAAACGTTTCCTACATTGAAAACTTTTCATTCATTGGAAACGTTGCATTCATTGAAAGCGTTTCACTCATTGGAAAACGCTTCATTCATTGAGAACGCTTCATTCATTGAAAAATCTTCATTCATTTAAAACGGTTGGAAATGTTTAATTCTTGGAGATCAAAACTTGTTGACACTTTCCCAGCTTATACAAGTTCATTTTTCAATTAAATTTCTATCCGGCGTCATCAGATTCTGCGTAGCTAATCCTTGAAATAACATTTGCTGAAATACCAAGGAACCAATTAAGAGAGAGCGCCATAATTTCTGTGGCATGGTAGTAAAATTTTACCGCTGCCTTTATCGTTGGTATTTTAAGGAACACGAGGCCTGGTCATTACCAGATGACTATTTCGAGTGTTATGTTCTTCCCTACATCAACTCTATTATTCGAGCCCGTTTCTTCATCTTGATGTTATTACGACCTTGAACTTCGCTCTAAAAAAGCACCCGCACTGCACTAAGCGGAGTGAAAAAGTGGAGGCGTGTTTGTGGCGAAGTTTTACGCATTTCCTTGAAAAGGTGACAGCTCCAGTCGGGGACTGTCTGGCATTGACGGCTGCAGTGCGAGCCAAGCTTCAACTTTTACGATATTCTCAATGGGGCATTAACGCCTGCATTGGCGGACGCCCATCGGGAAATGTTGGCAGACTTATCGATGGCCAGTCTGCAGCCTATGCATGGTCTGTTTGCAATTTTACGTCGAATTTTTGGAGGGTCTGATATCGGCTAAATAAAATTACTGCCCGTCAGTCAGTGGCCGATGACCGTTCGGCCATCCTTCAGACACCCATGCTCTTCAATAGCGTTGGGCACGGGCTTCAAGGCATGCATTCTCTAAAAATGCGTCGCTTCAACTTTCAGGCTGAGATGGATATTAAAAAGGGATTTATTTGCGCTTACAAATATGATGAGGTACTTGAACGTATGCATGCGAATTTGTAGACAATGCGAAATTTGTAAACGTGTTGCATCGAAAACGTGTGAATGTCATATCGATTTTTAATGCTCAAAGTATTCCTCTTGAGTATTTTTCATAGACATTTGTTCATGGTGTAAGGAGAATTACGTTTTTTTATTTAAATCTGAAGGCCAACAGGAAGAAGAGTGGCAAAACCTATAGGCTTGCAGTTTTAGAGCAATGATAAGAGATCATAAATAAAAGGGTAGAGTGGCAAGTCGTATTAAGTTATAGGCCGCTCGAAGAAGACGGCCACGGTGACATTTTTACGACGAAAAGTGTAGCAATTTTATGGCTCCTATTTTCTGAAGAACTGCACAAATAACAACCGCCAATCAATCATTCCTTGCATGACTGAAATATTGAGAGTTGCACTCGTCATTTCCTTTGCTTGAGAATGTAATGAATCTGTAAAAACAATTCATGTGAAAGACTATGATTTCCATCGTGCATGGCTTTTTTATTTTTTGAGTTATGCTGTGTTGTTTGGTTTCACGGAGAAGTTCTCATTTAATAAACACGTGCTAAGTAAAGAATGTGTGTGATGCTAGAGCTTGCGAATATCTCACCCGCACCCAAACATTCTCACCACGTTTCCTGTAGTCAGTTCATTGTTTTGAAGACCCCGCGTGCGTGTCCAGCGCACTGCATCTATTTTATTCTCGAACGATATGCATGCCGTGCAGTTCATAAGACCACTCTTTTATGATGAAGAAAGGCGTGGCCATCGTATTTTACTCTTATAATTAAAATACAAGGTTAAGAGGACCGTTTTACGCGTCAGATCAATCTGTCCGAAGCAACTCTGCCCAGCTCGATCCCTCTTCCTTCTCGCCGCGGGGGTCGCGAAGCTAGCTAGCTCGAGTATAAGAGGCGGTAAACGTACGAACTCGAAACGTTTCTCCTCAGCATGGACCAGCTATAATGACCAAGAACACGACGATATTCCTCCACGCACTGAACGTTTGTACCAGCCACGTTTCTGGACGCCCAGCGAGGTATATTGCATTCTCTGGAAGCGGGCAACCTCGTGCAGGAATTGTTATTTAGTAGCCATTCTGCACTTCAATACGAGCGCGAGACTACGTTGCTCATGCGCAGGTCGTGAGGTTGCGTCCTATTAAGATAGTCGGATATACATCAGTTTCGCTCTCACGTTGCTCCAAGTATTTTTGCCGTGCTTGCTTCCTGTTTGCTTTGAGCCGTCGCTGTGTGATGCCCCGCTCCAGGCTCGTCAAATCTACTAAACGTTGGGGTAGGTGATAATTCCTGGCAAAACAGCTGGTGCATTATGCAGCACTCCGTTTGGGCGAGGTCAACGCGAGATTCTCTTCGTTCATGGAGCGAAATTTAACCTAAATTCCCATTTTGTCTCCAAATTTAAAGAGGTTAAGCAGAGCGTTGTTGAGGCATGCACGTACTGGAGTCCTTCGTTTGAACACGCCATTGCTGTCTCGTACACTAGAGGCGTGAGGTGTACACGACGTACCTGTCAGCACCTGACAGAAACTATTCAGTTTAATAATGTTCCTCTGGGGGCTTCGTGTCTGTTCTGAAAATTGCTTCCGATCGCATCATTTCAAGGTTAAAATTATGGCACAAGGCCTCCCTTTGCCAAGCCGCTTGCAAAAAAAACAAATCTTTGAAGGGGCTTACCTAAAAAACGACCACGGATTTGTAAGTTTGAGACAATTTCAATGTAATGAAAATAAACTGAAGCTATCTAGAAATATACAGGTGAGCTAAATGGCAGCTTAAAGCCGAGTAAATAAATATGTTTTAACATATAATCTGACTTGAAATACAGTGGTACACAAACTGTCATTTGTTTTCGATTGTAACGTATCGTTATCCGCCTGTGAAAATTTAATACAAGTAGCGTCAAACAAATAAAGTCTCCACAGTATAACTGCTGCTCTCTGGCTATTTTCTCCCTTAATTCAATTATAAATTTCAAGTTGAACATTAAAAGTGCATCAAATGCTCTTGAATGTTCTTGGTGCGCACCACCTGAGTAGGTGAGCTATAGTAACAATAAAGCGGAACAACCACTAAAGAGTTCATACGGTTCTCAGTGAACTTACACCTGTAAACTGCTAGTTACGTGTCATTCTGTAGCGTCGGGATTTGCTGCAATTAAACTGGTTCTGGCAAACTATAGGATGAGACGATTGGTCTCCGTGCATAAAAAACTTCAGGCATCAAACGCATCATCGAGTCATGCTAATAAATAATGATATATAATACCCTCGAGACTTTTTTCTTATCACCGTGAATCAAATGGTCGTAGAAGAGAGATCACGACGATAGAACATAAACACAACTCGAGGGCCGGCCATGTGAGGGCATAATGCAGGAGCAAAAAAGGGACGTCAAGTGTATATCGTTGGACACGCGCCCTCAGGAAGACGCGATGCCGATAGTTCTACAGCAGCGCTGACCTTACATTTCGGCGGTAATCGTAAAAACGTCGCGTTTAATGGCATCCCCAAGTGAAATTACCACTTGAGAATGTGTCTTAAGTTAGTCTCAAGAGTTTTTGTGGCATTTTGCATCGCTGCGTGGGGTGCAGAGCTCGTATGCATGGGTGCTTGGGGGAGCTATGGAAGGAAGTGCCTGAAGTGGAGGCGATATTATATGGTTTATTGCGCAGGGCGTAGTTTGCGATCCTTAATTATTGGTCAAGTGATTCTTATTAGTCTAAATTGATAGGCAAACTAACATAAATATATAGAAGCTTCATGATTTCTTCTCTGCATTTTAGAGAGTGATCAAGTAAGATTCACATTTTTTTATTAGTTTGACCCAAGCAACGTTGACCCCTCACTGGCAACGCACATGCGCTGAACACTGCAAAGGTCGAGCCCTGAAATCTTAAGCTCCCGATGAACGCTCCCTGATGGATCAGACGGCCAGAATTTGCTTGAGATGTTGGAGCAAATTGAGGAGTGCGAGGCGGGTCATAAGAAGGAGCCACAAAGCTTCACTACAAACTAAGCAGTTTCCTCTCCCTAGATGAGGCTTTTTATAAGCTACACACTGGAGGTCACAGGGTGTGGTTCAATGAACAATTCAATCTCAATCTGACCAAACAAGTGTCAATCCCTTTCCGGATGATCAAAATTTAATAGGTATTTATAATCTCTGAGGTAATCTCAGTCACTACGGAACTTCTGTGATAGCCGTTGTCATCTTGAGGGGCCTCTGTTTTATGGGGCAGACAAGATCAAGTCCGAGGTGTAGGTGGTGGCCACTGGACAACGTTTTAAGCAGAACTGCAGAACTAATAAAATCGTGCGTTATTCACAACGTCGTAGCTATTTTCCATGATAGTTTATTAATGACGTATGATATTGGTAAGAAATCAAACTATAAAGAATACAAGAGTAAGTTCTTAAGTAGGTTTTACTAGAAACCTTGTTTGTTCAATCGAAAACGCTAGATAGTCTCGCTAAAACATTAAATGCGAACAAGAGTTCTATGATCAAAAGCTTTACCTTCAAATTTTTTTGAGGCCATCTACGTCCTTCTTTAGGTGCGTAATTTGCGACGGTAGTCGTACTATATGAATATGAAGGGAAAGGCACAAGATGTAATTTTTCTGCTCATGTCCAACTTTCCTGACAACTGCATGCGTACAACCTGCCATGCGTACAACCTGCCATGCGTACAACCTGTCATGCGTACAACCTGCCTCGTGTTTGGCTGCCATGCCTCTGTCTGGTGTAATCTACGGAGAACTCCACTTCCTCCTGTGAGCGCATTAATCGTGTTTATGTGCAAAATTGTGATTAACGCAAGATTAAACAGGTCTGCAACCAAAAAACTGTTAGATTATTTTCATCAAATTCCTATGTATTTTAATGTGCTGAAAACGAAAATAATATTGAAAAAAATCCTGGACGTCAGGATTTGCCACTAAATGCAAGTAAACTTCAAATTGAGTAATTTTGTAGAAATCTTTGTTACTTATTTGTACTTAGGGTTTTAAATCAAGTTCAAAGTCAATATTGTCATTACATAATTCACATCAGTACACTCAAGATAGACAGTGCCAAAAAATAAACTAGCAATGAAAAGTACTTTCAGAGCGACCTAATGACACCAGCATCAACGTGTTGCAAGCTGGACGCGAGGGCTCTGATATGCCGGGGCTTGATTCAATTGTTTTCTCTTGGTCATCGCCTGTTCATGTTTGGATTTCTGAACACTTGCTGGAGCTGCTAGTCCACAAACTTTTCTTTGCTCCCCAAATGCGGTTTTTCATTTATTCAATTATTTTGAGGCATTGTCTTATTCAACATAGGTGCCTCAAATGTCAGAAAACGTGATGTCCTATGACAAAACGGAAGTCATTTTCGGATTCAGCGCCCCCTTAAAACATAAAGAATAGGTGGAATAACCAAAACAGCTCTCAAAAAATTGTTTTTTGCAGACCTGTGAATCATTCGTGTGAAAAACATATTCCACTAACAAAATTTCCATTCCTAGTCGAGTTTATTGTTGAACAACTATATTTGTTTTGACGCTCAAATTCCTGGCAAGAAATGAATCGAGTTCTTGACCAATGAAGGGGAAAATTACATTTTCTGTTAAGTTCTGACGTTGAAGTGACGCTGTAACACTGCACCGTTTCACAGTAACAGTAACAAATGTTTCTTACAAAGTTGAATACATGCGAGATACTCAAGCATTTAAATTAGGAAATAATAGAGTCTTCTATCATATGCGGTTACCTAGGCAGATACTGCACATTGTACACCCAAAATTTACCATCGAGACATGGTGGGAGTTCTTTCTGGTCTATTGTGCACCAAAACTTGTACTATAAATGCACATGGGAAACTAAAATTGACAAACTATTATCCAATGGTCAAAGTCCTTCAACCACAATTAGATGATTGTGCTAAGATGGAACAGCGCATAGGGTTTTAATGGTCGACGAGTTTATTTATGCGTCTATCTAAATCAATTTCAATAAATTTTTTCTAACGAACAGAATTTATTAAAAACGACAAGCTGATTGATGCTAAATAAATGTAACATAAAATCACATTCAAACTGAAGGTACAGTCGCTTTTTGAACTGATACAAAACCAAAACGAAATTGGTCAAACAATCGCAAAAAATGCTCTGGCACCTCAATTCAAACATTTGGATTAATGGAATTTCTTCAACGATTGTTGTTTGCAACACGTACAGACCTTCTATAAATGCTGTGCTGCGTTCCAGAGAAAGTTCTAGGGCACCTTGAATGAATGATATCTGTCTTAGGGAAATGACAGCATGTGCTCACTTTTGAGTACGTTATTGATAGACGCCGCAAGTTGCGCAATAAAAAGAAAGGTCAATCGAAATTTTCCTGTTTTTTTCAAACTTAATACATTTTTTTATCATGCATCGTGGTTATAATTGTTTCCGACTTGCGACATAGTCGGCAAATATACCTCAATTTTCAGCAGTGATGACAATTAACCGGGTTTCAAGCAAAGACCATAATTACTTTCAAAATCCACGAACTGAGCCTCGATGAACTGGCTAAAACGCAGGTGAATACATTTAAAATTAGTGCCGAAAATTCGAAACTGAATGGGAGAATTATCAGACCATCACAAAAGTTTCGTCATAAGATAATTTTCGTGAACGAAAATTATGTCCCGTTCTCATTCAAATTATAAATAGGAAAGAACTTCCAGTACAGCCTTAAATTTTCTTAGGCGTTTTGCAGCTGCTGTTGGTACTTCACCTCCTCGTGGCCAGCAGCTTTCAATAATTGTTGGCGGGAACTTCAAGCCGCAGTTAAGCACGCATTGCACGTGGATGACGAAGACGCTCGACGTCCTTGGACAGTCCCATCCACCTTCCAACTGTCGTATCCTTCGGCTTGATAACATTTTTGCTTTTCTACAAGTAGCAGGAAATTCTTGCGTCTCCTACCGACATGTGTCGATCATGTTAAAGGCGCTCGACGTTCAAGGAAGTAACTGAGCTAAGCGTTGTAATATTTGGGTCAATTGTGCCTTAATGTTCGAATAGTTTGCACTCGCAAGCACTACCCGTGAAATGAAATCCGATAGTACTTCTGTTGTTTTTTATTCTCTCAAGTTTTTGAGCCGTACCATCAAATGGGGATCGATAGTTGTTTCGGGGGCCGGAAGGTGTTGCTGAAACTGTGATGCATTGAAACTAATAACTTCATAGTCTCTTCTTATGACAAATGCTAACGATATGTTTTACATCATCAATTAACACGAAAGGTTTTTCCAAGTTAGGAGATAAAGAAAATTGTGACGCCTCTGTTTAACATAAGGCACGACATTCACTTGCTAGAAGGGCAGTTTCAGATTTTCCCCTCGACGTCTGAGATGCGAACACGAGTGACAATTTTTCAAACCAGATCTGATCATAGATTGATTTCTATATTAGACTCAGATACCTCTGATTGCACGGCTTTCATTTTATAATCAGGGTGAGATGCATACCAGCCCTTATTCACAGAGCACAAAGATTTCAAGCCCAGATTTCATCCAAAATCCATGCTGTGCATAGGGTAAATGAACCTGGATGCCCAAAATTAAATTATCTACGATGATGCATACAAATGAATGTGAGATTTGAAGACAAGTACATGCTGGCCATATATTTTTCACATAAATTTTTCATCAACTCTTGGTGTGAAGAAATGGTCTTACCTGCAAGCACGTAGCGACACTCCAAGCGATGAAATATTTCTGCTGACTTCCTACCTAATAACATTGGTGAACTAATCACAAGACTGTGTAATTGTGAGTGAGCTGACAAAAACTAAAGGCCTTATTGCTGTGGCAACTTTACTATCCAGAGTCTTGGGCCTTGGGACTGAGGAACACTCGTTTCTCTCGACTGAGGCATTCAGGAGACCCACGTTATGACTTTATTTTTAATGTGGCAAAAAACTGATTAGAAACGGGCTTATTTCAATGAAAACGTTTCAAAAAGTTTTAAATTCGATCAGCAATTAGTGATCTGAGTTGAACGGGTCTCAGTGCATCAGCGTGTCCATGTCACTAAGCCATGGCAAACTCTACGTCTAATTGGCAGTTCTTGAAGTGTGATTTGAGCTTTGTAAGAGTTAACTTTAGAGCCGCTGATGTTCCATCAATTATCTTAGATCACACCAGGGGTTCGATGCTGAACGGCAGGAGAGTGACGTGTGGATAACGCGATTCAAGGTGCGCAGTTGAGGCTGGTCGCCAATAGTTGAGGTTAAACGCAAACAACAGTAGATCATAACATATTTATGCCTACTCTCAGTAAACATCGGTACAAAAATTAATTTGATTTTATAACAGACGATAATAATAAAATGGAATCTCCCTACGGCCATCGTAACATTGAGACATAACACATTTGTACAGAACAACAGCTTCGACAAAATATCTAGAAATGTTTACGTTACGCTCCACTAGTGGAAAAATACATCTGATGCCTCTCTTGCACGCATCCATCTGTACTCATCTTAGACATAACAACCTACCGGCCTTACTACATTATACTTAGATATGCCTTAGATCTTAGCATTCCATTGATATTTAGAAAAAATATTCTCGACCATTCGAGTTTCTCATATAAAAAATGAGAATGTGAAGGTGGTAAAATCGTCAAGCTTAAGTAAAATACGGCATTTCTATGAAAAATAATTATACATTTATTCATCAAGCATCATCCATAAAAGCTTTCTAAGGCATTTTATTCAAAACTATAGCATTACATTTAAGAAAGTCTGAAATTTTTGGAATTTAATCTTTAAAAAACTTTGAAGATGTTTCGCTCGTTATAAACGTAGTTTGAGCGTAGCACACGCATCCAAATTCGGCGCTTTTATAAAATAATTCCATTAACAAAGTGTGTCTCAGTACAAACAAGTACGAATAATAGATACCGCAGTGAATCAAGGATAAAGTGCATTAAGACTTAGGCAGCTGAAATAGCAGCATCTTCACACAGACACTTTAACATTGTGGGCGCACAGCCTTGCAAATTTTACATTTGTTACCATGAGAGGCTATCAAAAGTACCATTGGGATTCACAGAGGGAAGCAAAACTACTTGGGAACGTACAATATTCTATTGAAGATTCATGGAACATTCATTCCTTAGGCAGAAAAACGACAAAATCTTTAAATAAAAGCATATCAGGTACTGGACACCACTTATAAATGTTTATGAGCGGCAGTGATTCAAACCTTGAATGCTTTTCAAACAATCGACCCAACTAAATTATATATTTTCGAAAAATGTCCACGTAAAAAATAGGGTCAAATATTTAATTAAAACGAATAGCTACCGAGCCACATATGTACAAATAGAGTCAAGGGGATAAATAGCTTTCTGCGACACTACGCTTTGTAAAGCGAGACTGCAGCACTTCTGAAAGAACTACGAAGACTGCACACGTTCTTGTGACCGTATTTCGAGATGAAAGGCGTCACAAATACAACAATTAATAGTGAAACAATGTACAAAAATGTATACCTAACAAATTGTCAAACACGAACCCAAGTTGCTCTTAGAAGCTGCACGTCACAATTTAAACCATTCATTATTAAATCAGGTAAAAGTTATGGGTTGATAATACCACAATTAAATGTGAAACATTAAATTCTACAATTTAGAAGTATCGAATTTTACCGAAATTTTCCTTCGTATCACAAAACAAAACAGAATCAACTTCCTGAGCACAATGCAGTGTAGAACATTATTTCCATTAACAAAAATTTAACAGCCAGCACAACCCTTATAGCAAACTTTTACATACATCCAGATTTTGCGCCTTCTTCACCTACATCGTGAACCCACAAGAAGACGTTATTAATTTATGGATGCACTGCATCTTTCCTCGTGATTATCTGGGGCGGTATACATGAAGTTGCTTTAAGATCTATTTTCCCTGAAGAAAAAGGAATGGTGGCCACATTACACTTTTTTTAACACCCGTTCGTGTAAAAAGGGGTCGTAAATATTTTCAGATGAAAGAAGTTACTCTTGAAGCGGAGATTCTCTGTAAATTGAAGTAAATTCAATATAATGGAGAAAACCGGATACAATACACATGTTAATATTATCATTAAACTTGACTAAATAACTAATTTTTCGGAAAGGTTATAGCCCTCTACTTGAATCTTATGAAAAAACCGTACCTAATCAAATCATGCATGATTTAGCAGCACGCAGCCAAGAAATTCAACTATCACAACAATGACGAATCCACTTAAAAAACTCTAAGATTTTGGAAATTATTCAACCAACGACCAAGTAGTGAAGCCTTGAAGGAGGAATATATTCAACGGTAGCAAACCCTCATTTTGAGCGAGGTAAGTCAGTGTTTCGTTTGACTTGAGTTAGTAAATTTGATATTTTCAACAAAAAAACATCGAGGCAAACGCCAGTCCTGTCCTTCAATCAAGTGGCAACAACATATCCGATGACGGCTGTTGGAGGGTGGAACATCTTTGTATCGATGCCGTTTGGAAACTCCCGCTAGTAATTTTAAAAATCGGACACCTATAACATGAAATTATTCAAAATAATTAAAGAGCTGACAACAGATCCTGTGAAATATTTTTCAAACATGGAACTATGACTGGAACAACGTCCGTCATCTCGGTCTCACTTTAGGCAAATGGTGCATAAACGAGAGTCGACCGTAGACCAATTTAATAGCAAAACAACAATGAAGTAGTTGATACGTGAAAAATAAAAAGTCAATAACAGAATTTGAATAAAACCGTTCCACTAAGAATTATTTGTTGTTTCGAATAATTGATATAAGACAAGATTAAAATTAAAATACAAGGCCAATGCTATTAGATAAATGATCGTTTCAATTTCAAAATTGAGTTCAATAATATTTTGTTGGGCTGTTCAATGTTGAACAGACGAGAAAACAGAATCAGACTAAATAACGTAAGATTGTTTGTTCTATTTGGCTCCGTTGAACACGTTCGAGATACATCTTGTAAAGCGAAGACAAAACTCTTAAGGAATAACAACAGATTTCGGTGAATTGTGAGGGTTAAGGACGATTAGACATATTTAGATCAAAATTAAAGGGGTGCGAACTGTGCTTTGGATTGTGCAAAGTAGCTCCGCTATTGTGAAGGCCAGACCCATGATTAAAGGGAGAATGGGTTGTGTTTGAATGATTATAACCAATGAAAGGCAGATCAGAACTGAAATTGTGATCATACTGGTTGGCTCCAGCATTTGCTAAGCTTGGTCCGGGCTCTACGAATTCACCACCAGAATAGTTGAAGCGAGCGTCAGGACTGTGAACTTCAGGGTTGTTCAAATTGGATGACGAGTCGTCCATTTCATCCATTCCTGAATGAGCTTGATGATGTGCGCTATGATTATCATGGAGATGGTTATTTTCATGAGAAGGTGATGGAGTGAGTGATTCTGTCATCCCACCCGCCTTATCCATCACGTGAGGCGGGGGGGAAGAGTTTCACATGGTGAGTAAGTTTTGGTGCTCTTGCTGAAAGGAGTCCATCTGTTTGCGCACTTCTCTGTGCACATGTTCGGGTAGATATTGTGAGAAGACGGAGTGAAGGACCGTCACCTCCTTCGTCAGCAAGTCGCACTTCCTATGCAACTTCTCGTTCTCCCGACTCAGGGCCTGGGTAACGAAAAGGAGTTCATTGTTAGAAAGAGGCTCTAAACCAACTAGGAAGCTTCAAATTATAAATAAGAACGGGAAATGCAAGTAAATATTCAGCAAAGTTCAAACATCACCCAAAACCATCAAGCAAAGTCATAACTGGTAAAGTGTGAGAGTGAGAAATCCCTGGTCAAACGATGGCTTGGAGGAAAAATGTGGCTTCAGCTTCTGGAACTGAGGGAGAAACATGAATTTTTCATGAGCATTAAAATTCGTTTACCACCGCGATTCGCGTGGGAAAAAACTAAAATATGTCGATGAAAATGATACGTAGCAGCGTCATTGAAATACATCTGATCATGAAAAAATTGAGCTCACGGCAGATGAGATGGTAGAATGATTCTCGAATTTGCCACAATGAACGAATATATGCGTAGCACCATTCCTGCATTTGAAATTATGGGCTGCCTTATCAATGAATGAGAAAAACGAAGGATGTTTTCAAGAACGGTGCTGTCAACTGAGATCAGATATCTAAGGCAGTCAACATGTTATCATGTAAACTACATCAGATATGGCCTAGATGTTATCAGCGACATAAAGATTGTTATCAACGTCATGCAATCAAATGGTTTGAATGGAGAAGTGACTTTGACAGGCTATGGTTTATTGGCTACCTACGCTAGAGAAGACGCACCATAAACTAAAGAGCAGAATCAAGGAAAGCTCTCAAGACTTCGAACTGATTCAAACACGAAAAAATTAGATGAGAGCGCCAAAAAAATATGGCGATCTTTGTGGCGGTGGCGCCGAACGTGAATGCTTCAGGTGGCCGTTGCAACATCGCATCCGGAAGGTGAACGAACTCCGAACGATCGCGCAGACGTTAGGTCACTGAACTCTAAGCACAAAGCTTCACGTCGTTCTTGGCCACGTCGGCCGCTCTAATAATCATTACATAAAACTAGCCGATGACTTAGCAGTTACGGCAGTTCTGTAGAAAAGAGCTCAAGCAGAATAACGGGTCCGAACACAGCGCTTCCTGGTTAATAACACGTACACTC
>JALHKN010940719.1:0-14906 GCA_039513755.1 Hyalella sp. 3TK10
CCGGTGATATGACCTTTCCCCTAAAATGTATATAATTTTTCGAAACGAGTAAAGTCTAAATAATGTGAAAATGTATAATATTCATCTTCGATAATTTGTTTCAGACGAATTCGATCACAAATTATGTACATCACTCCTAGGCTCATTAAGTGACGATATTCCAATCGGAACATAATTCCTCGTAAACAATTTTTGTTGCGTATAAGGCAGTATTGAAAATGATCATTTTTCCATTCCTGTTTACTCGATTTCTGTGTTTGTGTTTTCAAGTTTTGCTGAGGAGACCAAGAACCTTTTCCTAGCGGCTTCATCAATTTTCTTGTGATCGTCGTCGTACTCACAGTTTGGGTTATGTGTATGCGCAATTATGGTTTTCTGGTACCTATAAATCAATTATTTATTTGATCTAAGTGTAAAGATTTAAATTGATCACTTGTTCATGATTGTTGTTTGTCATAATTAGCTTGGAATGAGGGTAGTTGGTGATGTTTTTTTGAGAGTACCTCTGAATATCGATAGCAAATAACCAGCGTGTATGAAACTTTGTGCTTTTACTAGTAGAATACGTTTGTGGAAGAGGCTCAGTGCGGCAATCGGTGCATGGTTAGGCTACCACTCGTTTTTGTGATGTAAAAATGCATCTGCTTCTGTGAAACATTTTATTACTCACGGGTTCCTCTTAGTTCGTTCGTTTACCCACAATCCTTAAACGCTTTACGCCGCTTTTTTCGCCTCTCGACAGTTAACGCGTGTCCTGGTGAATTAGGCGCTGACCCGCAAGGTTCCGTGCATCGTTATGATTGTATACATTTTTCTATGTAAGGTTTTTTATACCTCTCCTAAAGCAAGGTCTCCTTCCTGCCGATTGCTCCTTCTAACGTTGTAGTTTTGACCAACAGCGAACTAATGTCCTCTCTCAGGTTGACCGTAGCCAAATTGTAATTAATGTTCCGGCCGATTTTGCGCGGGCACTTCTAGCATGAATGATCTTATGTGTACCTAATATTTCATTGGGCTAAACGGTTCACGATCCAATGTGTTTACATTTCTTTGCTTGTGTAATATCTCCTCTTTCTTTGATGATGTCAATTTAAACTTATTGCGAAGCACATTATTATTTAAAGCTTGAAAATATTCGTTGCCTAATGGATGAATTTATCTCTGTGTGACTTCTCCTCTTTTCACGGGTTAGTTTCTTAAGAGTTCGATGGTTTCCGGAGAAAACCATTGAAAACAAGAGACTGTGCACTACTTAATAACTGTGGTAAATTTGTGGACTGAATAAAATTAATTTTTGATATTTCAATGTATTATTGCGTAAATTTCAGTTGTATGTATCGTTTCACATTTAACTATTCTATCCACTTATAGGACCTCTGATACAGAATTCTGCATTATAACCTGTTTTTGGATTACTAGGTCAGAACCTTGTTTGACCACTATATATATTCTAGAACGAGAAAGGGTGCTTCTGTCCATATGTTCCGCCACCTACACCTAGTTCTCTTTATTACATCATTATTGTTGTATCTCACTGGAAGTTCTTCATGTGATGTCACCGTAACCCTGTTTGATGGTGTATGTTTGGTATTGCAGAATGTGATATCTGGATTCTGTTATAGCAGTGCTCATGCAACCTTTTTTCGAATGAAGTTGTGTTGTCCTACTGACTATGTGCCTGTTCGAGAGCTTTACGAATGCTTTTATACCATCACAATACTAATTTATTATAACTTTAAAAGTGACTTACCACCACATAATCTAAACTGGTAGTTCTCCTTACCCTACCATATTTTAAAGACTAAGCTGAGGGCGAGAGAATTGTACTTGGAGAGTCTTCTAACTGTCCACTGGCAACGCTGTTTTGAGCCTCATTTCATTTGTAAGTGTGCCGGAACCAAAGCTTTTTGATTACGATAGTCAATTTAATTGAGATTAGCCTTTGGTGTACTGCCTGAAGATACGACGTTCAAAGTCGTGAGTCACTTCAAGTACCTGTTTTTTTTACTGTAGTTAATATGGCGGCCGTGCAAAGAATGGACGTATATTTCTGAGCCTTAGCCTTTGAACAGTCATGCAACAGGAACGCATATACGTCACAATGTTCCAGCTCTCCAATAACTTCGTATCGAGTTCGCTTTTTTTTACTCTCGGTTTGGTATGTTGATGCAGTTCATAACACTGCTTGTACACAGGCACGGTGTGGTTGTCTTTTCTCACGGGTTGTTGAAGTTACTTCTTGTGAGCGTCGTATTTCCTTTTTCTGACTTATAATAAATAAAGATATGCCTGCTTCATCGTGGTCAATATTTTGTTGTGAACCCTACATCTGAACTAATGGCATTCGTTTTTTTTATGATTGTATTGCTCATCTGATCACCACTGCGACAGATTTAAGAGATTATTTGCAAGCTTTACAACTTTTTACTGTGGATTGTGGTATTTTATTAAAAAGATTTATCATTGGAGTCCTAGCTGTAGCTTATTTGTGGAAACTCTGACCCATCGGTCAAACTTTCCATGGCTTTTGTTTTAATGAAATATTCATTGTGTACTTCGCTTCGTAAATGATGTACTTTTTGTGTCCGTGTTCAATGCAGTGTTCACCCTCCAAGCACTGCCTCTCCTTTTTGCATCCGTAACGTAGAGAGAAAAGCCTTGTTTCGTTTGTCCTGATAGCGCCTGAGTCACCGCAATGCTAATAAATATTGATAACCTAAGCCAAGTTGTTCTCAGCACTGGGAATCCCTTAGTCGGTAAGTGCTTTGTGTCGAGTACTATATTTATACGAGTAACATATTACATTTCGAGGAAGAGACATCGTGCCATTGGTGGTCGAGTACTTCTTTTGATATAACTTAAATGTATTATTCATGAAAGACCTACGAGTGGTTCATATGCACACAAATCTGCCTGTGATAGTGGAGGCTGGAGACAGAGTGATTAATTTCGTTTTATTCGTCCGATCCGCCATCCCATTGATCGCTGATTTCTCGCCTTTCAGTGGATGAACTAATCACTTCATTGGGCGATGATCTCGCTTGAACTGTAAATAGAATTTCTATCATCGATTGTTGATATTGTTGCATATAATAGCTCGGTTTGACTGATGCTATAGCTAGCTGTCATTGTCTGAGATTTGAATGACCGAAGTATGAATAACAGAAGCTTTGGTTCTTGCTCACTGACTTGTTGAATCTGGGTGCTTTGAACCCAAGCAAATGGGAAAGTGGTTTTGCGACTCATCTGTTTCTTGGAATAGTAGAGTTGTGATGGGTTTGATGTGGACCGTTTTCCTGCTGCTCTTCAAGTAATTATTACCATTCACAAGCAAGGTTTTATTGGGAGTGTTCATATACGCGTGTTGTGCTGCTGCTGCTGCCGCTGCTAAATAATAATACTGCACCTATCTTAGTGATAAGACCATGATTCTTACTGACGACCAAATCTTGAGCACGGTTCTATCTATCCGCCCTTGTTGAGGTTTATACCACTTACGATCCACTCGGTGGGGCCACTTAACTAGGACTCTTGAGGTGGATCGCTTGTCTGATATAACAGTTGCTTTTACTATAGTGCCATCATTCTTATGGAAACGTCATCTTGAAGAACTTCCAGACCCGATGTATTTTTATCTCAATTGATTGATTGAACTTGATTTGAGTTGACCTTTAATTTCACGCCTTAGCTGTTACCATCACCGCTTGCTTTAGAAAATGTTTTTCCATAAGCGTCGCGTATTTCTTTTAGAGTTAAGTGCATTCATGTAAACCTTTATTAACTGTGGGAACGAATCTTACATTATTAAAGGCCTTCTTGGTGTGGTGTATTAGCATTGACCAAATTCACTGCATCGTGCATGCGTATTTCTACCGATAAACTGTTGGTTGTTCTGCACGGCGTTCAGACGGGCGATTAATACGATTACATTTTATGATTATTCTCATCATGCTAGTACTGTGTATAGAAATTTATTATTGATGCAACTGACGGAACTCCGCTTGGTTCGTATTTTTCGCTGATTATTTCCTGTGTTCATCTTTGGTGTTTCGACAGGAATTTTGCTGTAGAAATGTATACTGAATCGGTGGAAATGCAGAAGACGCTTCTTTTAGTTACTTTTCTATGCAGATATCCCATTTCCTCGCAAGTTACTGAGCATTATTAAGCTTTTTGTTAGCCTTGTGGATAAAAAACAGCCTTGGCAAATGGTGAAGCCTTGTCACCACAATCTTTAAGGGAATCCCACCCCTGTTGTTATTGTAAGATTTCTTTTGCTTCTATTTTTGTGTGATGAGACACTGCATGTCTGCTGCTAATTTTTATGGCTGTTGATCGAGAAGCCTCTATTGAAACTGCACTCGGATTGACTATTTTAAACTCGGAAACCAGTACGGTTCATAGTAGACTTGATATCTGTTGAAGTGATTGCACGATCTCATTCCAGTGTTTATTATCAAGATTAGCAGTAGATGAGTCCGAAGTGTCGCCGGGAGTGCGGTTTCATTGGCCCATAGTGTCTTTTTATAGTTTTTTCTATTCCTATTCTTCCATCCACTTTGTCTATTTGCTCTCACATCATATTTCGAGGTGTCTATTGTGCAACTGACGTGTTACTGAAGACAGTTTATTATGGGGTTCCCTAGTATAATTGCCCCCGCTTGTGGCTATTCGCGGAAAGGTCATCACCCAGGTGCACTTTCCTTCAGAAAGCTGTACGCTGATTGCTACATCTACAGGAGAGTATATATATTTATCATCTTATAGTTCATGTCCAGCAGTGCTTGTGCAATGATCGACCAGTAGATGGCGCATCCGCGATGTACCTATCTTATCAGTGCACTCTAATGATTTGAATAGATAGATTTTATTGAGGTTACTGTAATGGCTCTTGGCCAGTAACTCAATTTAAGTGGCAGACTGGGTCATATTCTTCCGTTTCCTTCATTTGATGCTTATATCCTCCCACTTATGCACTGATTATCCTATTTTCCTTTTGACTCGAAGGCTAATCCAACCTCCATCTGGCTGGCCATTATCTATATTTCTTTTGACTTCTCTGGGCAGGTGAATTGCTCGGTAAGATGACCATTACTATAGCTACTTGACTTGTACGTTACTTGCGGGAATTAACATCATAGGTATATTATTAGTTGTAAGGTTTACTAATGAATGATTGCGGGTGAGTCGCGAGATACTGATAGTTCATACAGATTATTTTAGCAAATGAATATAGGACCAATTAACGATTCCCTTTCAGCTACACAATCGAGGCAGACACCACTGATAGAAGTCATGTTCGACTTGTCTTGTGGAAACGGGTATGCCATTTGCTAAGGCTCTTAATATTGTAAACTTGAACCTTGATCATTGCTATTAAAATACACTTAGCTTTCTTATTAATGAATTATTTTCCCCCCGTGCACTGAACAGCTGTACCCTTGTCTTTATCACCCACACTACTAACAAATTTTTCATACCGACACCTGTACATTGGTGAGAAACATTTTATGACAGTCGATCACCGTAATACTGGACTGATGGGCAAGTGTTATAACAGCTGAAATAATATCAGTTGTGAAACCAAGTTTTTAGAAAGGACTCCGGCTTAAATGTATTGCATTTTTGCTGGTGTGAAACGAAGGCACTGATGCGTCAGCGACCTTCAGCTACTTAAGCATGCAGCAAAGAGAGAATTCTTGTGATTCCACGCACCAGTTGTGAGAATTGGTGTTTAATGAACCATCTAAATGTGCGACAGAGACTTACTCTACTTCGAGATAAAAGTATGAAGTGAAACGGCAATTTGCTCTTGTCCCATCAGTGCCTGACCTTGCCGAGCTCCCGCTATGAGCACGTTTCCGGTACCCAGCAAGTGACATGAGACGCACTCGGGCGTTTTGAACCGTCCCAAAGCATAGCTATTTGGTGACGGCGCCGTTTGTTGTCCATGTCCACGAGACGGCTCCACTTTTGGGATGCACTATTCAACACCTTCCTCCAACGATGAGTCCATCTGCATCACGGAGCGAACACCTGTAGTATCCAGATGATTTATTAAGACATGTGGTGACTGTCCCTTTACCATCTAGGGGGGCAGATTCCTCATGCCGAAAATTAAGCTGGTTTTGAAAGAACCCCAGGCGTGGGTTCAGTTCTTGATGCAATCCTTGCATCCCCCACGAAGACCTGACTGGATTTGATTTTTTGTACCCATTTTGCAGCCATGTGGTTGTAGAGATTTTTGCCGAGGAGCGTCGACTCTTTCTGAGCAAAGCTGAAGATCTAACTATGATCTCTTGTTATTTATGATATTATGGCGGGTCTCTTACGGAAATTGTACTTTGTCATAAAATAGTTTTTCTGTATACATGCACTCCCACCTACCACTCCAACACACGTTTACGCTAAGAGAACACTAATAACACTTATAACACTTTCACTAAGAGAAAGAGCACTAGCGACGACATCTACTTTCGTGACATTCTTACTTGCCACCGCAATGCGTGAGTATTATTAGCAATGAGCCGTGGACCCTTGCTGTGTAGGAAGCCTGTCCTGTCACTCGACTTCCCTAATTTTGATACGCTCTTCTTGGTTCTGTCGACTGCATTGTTTTGTTGCTCTCGAGTCCTTCCAAGTGTACACTTCTGCATGGACTCGGTCTTCAATATACGGACGAGCGATCATGCATAACAAGTCACGGCTCTGCTTTGATCATTATTTTAACATTCACTGACCCCCGCCCATGGGTAGACAGACATGCCGCGGTTCTGCGAGTGTTGTAACCTGTGATGACCATCTGTTAGTGGTGCGATTATGTTATGGTACATGTGTTCTTCTTTATTATGGCTTGCTTGTGACACTAGTTCATTGACAGTTGTTCGAGATTGTGATCATGACTGCCTGATGCACTTATGTGGAACAAGAACACTATGTTTACATTTTGAAACTGCCTCAACTCCTTGTATTGAGTTGAGCAGGCATTCTTTGAAGTTAGCTGCTAGTACTTGGAGATGGAGGTGTTGCATTTCTTCTCCATAAACGACGAACAAGAGTCGCTGTGTTATTTTTGCCACTTACTAAAGCTTGCAGTTTACTTTGTATTATTCGATTTATTATCTTGGCTTATGTGAGTGAGACCCACCCTCCCCGAGTCTGATCCTTTTAATGTTGGCCTGTTAGGTGGTTCAAGGATACAAGCTTCGTGAGACGAAACTAATCTGTGCACGGTGTGAGGGGAGGCATGTATAACGACTCATTTGTGGAAGCTAGTTGAATGTCACTAGAGTACCTCCATATTTACCATCAAAATGATTGTGCACTTGAACATCTTAACACGCCACCACTACCACTACTTCCACCACCACTTCCACCACTACCACTACCATTTCCATCACCACCACTACCACCACCACATACTTCACCTGTGTAGTTGTCCAATTGGTCATTGTGCGGATCCGTTTGTGATATTTTCACTGATTTCCAACCCTCCAATATTTTGTTCCAACTATCGTACCTCAAGCTGCAATGCGATACTTAGGCGTGCACAGAAATATGGTATTGGTTATTTACAGGACAAAACCTTGCCTCAGTTGTATATAATTACTCTGTTATCATCTCGATCGGTCAGACATTTAGATCCTTTCTCCAATCTATTTGTGTCTGTAAACCTCACTGAAGAACTCCATACTGCACCCGATTGATTTTTTCAGTCCATCAGGCGAACCGGATCGCGTTCGACTAGTATGATAGTGAATGGGAATGCACTTGGTTGGTCTGGTCCCGCTAGTTGTCGATATTAATGAAGAGTGGATCGAGCGGATGAACTGAATGCATTCGCATACACGACCAAACTTCCTGAATGCTATCAGGCTTGTGCGGTGGGTTATATGATGGATCGGACTATGTATGAGGGCAATGACACCTAACGTGTATAGACAATAGTCCGCATATTCTGCTTATAACCAGCCTCTCAAGACTACTGAAGTGCCCGCAGCTCTCCTCCTCCTTCTACTACTACCTCCACCACTCAAGGCGCCATCGAGCCTTACGAACCGACTTGACGCTCCCCTCCTGACTTCTCGTTTTTGATTGGTTGCTTCCTACGAGTCTTTCTCCTGATTTCTCTGAAGTGATACCGTGTGTGCTAATGTGACTTGGAAAAAAAAACTGTCCCTTAATTTTGGAATGACACCTGCTGTCGTGCGTGTACATTACTGTCTGGAGAAAGTGTTGCCTCTCAAAACACAAGTGTTGTGCTCCAGGATTAAATTTCAAAATGCATGCAGACACTTGTTCATTTGCTTAAATTGTAAATACCTGTATTGAGGGTTCAGCGTGCCTATTTACTGTTCGATCACCTTGGTGATACATTTTATTTACTAACCACAACTTTCATTCCTGGTCCAGGTTTTTATATATTTGAGCAATGTGATTTGAAATCGATTCATTTAGCCTCCTAATAATTATGCATTCAATTTCGGATAGCTACAGATTAGTGGGTGGAGCAGCTATCTTCTTGTTTTTGTTTTGCACGATTTCCACCTGTCCTTTATTAGGTAACACCTGAAAAAAAGAGCTAAGGTCAGTTGGAAGACTTGCGTTTGCTCCTTGGTCGGTTTTTCTACCACAGATGGAAGACGACAGTAACCACGGCAACGATGAGACGCGTGGCTTCATCTTGTCGACGCTGGCCGCTCAGCGGACCTCGCGGGTGTCGTGCGTGCTGTGCTACCAGACGCTGCTCGTGTTCGACCGCTACCCCCTCATCGACGGCACCTTCTTCCTCACACCCATGCTTCACTCCAAAGCTGCTATAGCCGTGAGTAGTTATTTAGTTGTATCCTTCCCCGCAGTGCAATGCTCGTGGAAATAACTTACTAATACCATCGCTATCCCCTTTTGGCGGCCCGTTCTTCCTCACGCACATGCTACGCTCTGAAACTGCAATCGCTGTCAGTTGTTCGTTAGTTTTAACCTTGCTTCGCTGATCAATATTGTTGAAATTAACATCACTGTTAAAAGTTGAACGATAACATCGTAAATCTGCGAGCCAACAACACCGTGATAAAACATCGGTGAATAATGTTATTCATTGTGCATACCTCAGGTTGATGTAGACGGACGTCGTCAGTACCTGAGCGCCGTGTGCCTTGGTTGCTTGGAGGGCAGCACGTCCGAGGTGAAGTGTCTGCGCTGCACGCGTCGCTGGAGCGGATCACAGCTCATACTTGGCACCATGTATTCTTATGACATCTTTGCTGCCACGCCTTGTTGCGTCGACCGACTAAGGGTGAGCTATTACCAACCAATTGCTAACTACACATTGCCAGTCTTGCATTCATCATCGACACGAGCTTTAAAAAATGTATCGTAAATAACTTTTGCCTAATTATGGTTACCATTGAGTCGGTATTCACGGTATCAGCAAATGAAGATTGTTGCTAAAGTTTGTTAATGATCCGGTCCGTTGAACCATAAAGTTTTAGCTTTCCGGGACAGTTTGTCAGTCCAACAATTATAACGTTGGTTCCCCCTGAATTATATAATCGTTGATTCATTGAAGTGTGCTCTAGGAGAGAAACTTGCCAAATTTTTAATTTAAATTTTTCAAATTGTTGATTAGAATGAAGGGTCTTTAATCTATTGACTAACGGATGTTCAGCTTATTGCGTCTAAATCATCACTTATAAGTTCAGCTCCGCTGTGGTTTTAGGTCACTCTGTCTGGGCACTTATTATGGCGTCCCTGACTAATATAGATAGCATCGACCCAGGCTAATGCGATCTTTCAACTGCAGTTGAAAGCCAAGTCCAATTATACAAATCGCTCATTTCAGTTGTCAGATGATTCTCATTAAAGTATACGGTGAGGGAGTGAGGTTCGTGCTGATGCACTGGTGCGAGAGCGAACACTTTCTTACTCAGCAGTAACTTAGACCGTATCTATTGAAGGGCGGTCAGCTCGGGAGTTTTTATCCTTGAACAAACTTGAATGCGGTTGTAACATCGAAAATAAGTTGTCCAGAACTTCTTGGACTTGAATGTTGTTCGGTATACGAAACAGAAGCTTTATTTGGAGGACTATAAACATTATTTTAAAAATAGATTTTTTTACGAAGGAACTGCGATTAATGTATAGAAAAATCTGAAGTTTTAGTTCCAAATGAAAATTTCATATTTCATTCCGAAAATGAAACTTGACCAAAAAAATTATTGAGAGTATAATTTATGTTGTAAACATTTATTACATTTGTGGAACTGAAATTATTACAAATTAATGAGCGTTTCCACTTTCATTTTTATTTTTCCCATAAGTCCTTAATGATGAAGCCAAATTTGGCGATCTAATAAAGTTTTTGTTTCTGTTTCTGAAACAAATCTTTTCCTCCAATGCTGCAAAAGTTCTGCCGTTTTATAAATTTTAATCTTGGTGATAATCGGGAATCACATTTGCGTATTCAGGACAAAATACACCGCTTTTATCGGACTGGAGCTACGCCACGAATTGCTCAACAATGTTCCTCTTCAATGCGCCTAAAGTTTTATATAACGTCTTGCATTGCAATGCAATCTCCATGATTCTATCGGCTAATAATAGATTTATACGCATTTGTGCTTTTATTACCAAATCTATGGATGGTCCTCAAAGATGCTACTCAGTCGTGCATCTAATTGCATAGGAACTCTTTTGAATGAAGCTTTTTGTGAGCCCTAATATATATTTTTCAGTCTAGTAGTTTGTGCTCCATTCGCGTAGGAACTCCAGCTTAATTTGCCATGTTTTCTGCAGCTTAGACGTCGTCTGGCTCGACAACAAAAAATCTTGTTCCTCAAAATCTTTTGCTTCTTCCGAGCTATTTTCCTCGCTGATCGCTTTTTTATGAAGCGTATTGGCTCGCTGGAAAGTCTCCTGGGGAAGCCAATATATTTTTTGATTGAATTTTTGACTCCTGAATATTCTTGCCATGGTGGGGGGAAGTTCTTGGACTTTTTAAAGGATTTCACGGGTGGTTATTTCTTCCATACTTTGGTGCCCGCCCAATCAATACAGTCAATATTGAGCGTTGTTGCCGTACTGCTTCAGGAGCCAGTGAATAATNCTTTGGTGCCCGCCCAATCAATACAGTCAATATTGAGCGTTGTTGCCGTACTGCTTCAGTAGCCAGTGAATAATTTTATATGAATACAAATTTAAATTTTTAAGATTGGTTTAAGATCTTTGATAAGTAGAACTTTAGCAACAAGTTATCACATTCATTTTTTCTCGTTTTCAGTGCTCGCGCTGCCTCTACCCTGTGATTGCACCTGATCAGAAATTGCACTACTTCAGCGAATACAGTCGACAACGATCGTGTCCTAACTGCGGTCTCTACGACCATCATTTTGTGAAGCCTTTATCGGCAGCCTTTTCAGTCGAGTCTGATCCCAGGAAGTTGTAGTACGTCATGTTGTCTTCTCTTCTTCGCTGCCTGTGGTCAATGCAAACAATATTGGTTTAGAGTGAAGGTGACTATTTCGTGAGAAGGGCATGAGAAGGGCATGAGACGGGTTCGGTTGCTGATATTTTCACGCTATCCGCGTTTGTCGTCGATGGAAAATCTTAAATTGTTTACTGTTGTAAAGCTAGATTCGTAGTTGGAACTTCTGTGGGTTTGTAAACTCTTGAGATTTAACAAGGAAAGAATTGTAAACGTTGTGTTCGGAAATAGACTGTTGCATGTTGTTGGTTTCTCTGATGAAATTCGTTTTCTTTCACTATTTAAAAGAGGGATGCATGATATCATTATCTGTAGGCGTTATCTTATTTAAACCCAATTGTTCTTCCTTGCACCACTGTAAAACGGGACGGATAAATGGTAGATGGGATGTTCATTAATGATGGAAAGTGAGAAATGGTAGATGGGATGTTCATTAATGATGATCAAAATCCTCGAAAAATAACAATACTTTTTATCAAAATGAACTTCTTGGCAATCCCATGCATATTAGTCCATTATTTAGCTGCATAGAGAAGCTCTTGATGTAAGGTTTATGCTTAGTTAATTTCAAGAAAAACATTTTGCTTCTTAGTTTTAAAGTTAATAATCGAGTCTCTTCTGTTGTTGAAGTTCAGTGTTATCGAGAGAAGGTATATTTTCAACGAATTTATTTCGGTCAAAACTAAAAAAATTTCCGTTTTGTCTATGAGAACTTCCGCACTGCGCAATAAGAATATTAAGAAGGTGGAAAAATGTATTCTTCTGTTAATTCCTCAGTTTTCTTTATTTTATTGGTCTATTGTTGGCCTAAGAATATATTTTCTCATTCTTGTAAGTTCTTTTGATAGTCTACTTTTGTGAAGAGTACAACTTCGATTATAATTTTCTTTTAGACTGTTACTTTGTTGTATCTTCTTCTGCCTCTTAGCATCTTCACTACAGAAGTGCCTAGTTTCGTTCAGTTGTAGGATTATTGCGTACGCATATCGAATCTTGAATGTATTGAAGTATTTTTTTGACTTGATTTGACCAGCCACACTATAAACTCGCACTTTGAGCAATTGTTTGATAATTTGCTAATGCAGCTCCATGGGAATCATTTACTTCATGAAAGCTACTCCATGGTTTGTCGGTGAAAGCCGCTTCGCACTTTCCTCAGGTAGAGGGCTACGTCTGCAATTTTTTAATTCACACGCGTTTCTACCGAGTTCATCATTTGAAGAACTGCTTTCATTGATCTGAAGTTGGTTTGTATATTTGTTGTTCATTTCCGATTTTCTCTTCATTTACTGAATGTTGTCGAGAGTTCTGTCATCCCATATCGAGATATTCGTTTTGGTTATCGGCAACGAGACGTCAATCAGCGCCTGCTTTTCCACCGAGGCTACAAAATTCCACCAAAGCTTTCATCTGAGGTCAAAGTTAATTCTACATTACTGAGAATATACTGGAAACTCGATGAGTTGAAGCAACGGATCTTCTCGAAGCATCGGCCAGAAGACGCGTAGGAAGCCGCGATTCAACCGTGGGCAGTATACCTCCTCACGGAGCTGGCTCTGCTATGATCATACTGTCATGTAAGTCTTTCTCGCACTAATTTGTTTAAATCCCACTACTTGCTAAGTAATTCATCATTGCCTTAGTCGTTTTCGAAAAATTTGTGTATTAATTTTCAACGAGTCTATTTACACTGAATTAAAGCATGGTCTACATACTATCTTCGGTCACTTCCTTTGATGGTTCCCTTGTTCCCTCGTATGGACATTTTACTCATGAGGAATCTGTGAATCAATTACTTTCATGTTGCTGCTGACTCGGCAAATTTTTACAATAGCCCAAGGGATAAATACTTCATTTCACACTGCTCTCCTTGGATCTTTACATTTATTCAACTCTCTAATATCTCTCTTCCAGGATGGCTCTCTGCCCCCTGATGTTCGTGCAAAGCTCTGTGCTGGGAGCTGTGCCGCAGACCGAGGCGACTCAGTCGTAAGCTTTAATTTTGGAACCTGCTTTTGCAAAATTTCTCTGTGAATCCCATAAAATTCTATTGAGCTTTTTGTCCTTGACTTTGAAGTGAAGGTTTACGACAAACCTCCATTGATGAATTGATACATATAGGTTTCAGTGCACTGAATCTATGCCTTGCGAGATATTTAAACCGTTGCGAAATTTTGACGTGCTGCTGGTTGGTGTGAATTGCGGATCTGAGAAACTCGTGCAGAGGATGTGGCGGTTTTGTTAAGCTTGACGTTTTGCAGAATGGATTGGACAAAGAAAACGAATGTGTGATTCATCATCATAGTCACTGAAGATAGGTGGCACCTTGTTGGCCTGTGAATTTGGCTAAAAAATTTCTAATCTCATTCATTTCCTAATAACAAATAAAATGGTCGCTGTTCCGCATATTTAGAACTTTTTGCTCCGGCTACTCAGGCTATCATAACGAGGTAATGCTTAACAATTATTCAAAGTGATGAGACTAAGGCCAATAAAACCATTTGCCGCTTGTACAGGATAGAGATATATAAAACTACCGCTAGTTTCTAAGACTGTTCTCGCATTCGTTTCTTGTACATATCCATAGTTTTAGAAGCTAAAATGTGTTGCGGCGATGTGAACAATTTAAATGAATACGAAAACTGCTGCAATTTTGTGGATTTAGCAGTTAATTCTGATATATGATTGAAATTATCTGCCCACGGAAATGATGCGGAAGATTTGTTCTCGTCTTTAAGAGATTAATCGAGATCCCTATTTAAAGCGCATGTGTATATTTTGTAATCTTTGTAATTGGCTGTATTAATTGATTAATTCTTCTCATTGAACTGTTATTATTGATAGGCTTCTTGGATATAACTGCTAAGGTTGTTTAGGTTAACTTACGGTCAGCAAAACCCGGGACCTGATTGATGAAGGCTGTTGCAAATGAAGTAGTTTGTGCGTAGCAGTTCTCTTGGATTAATTCACATTTTTTAAAAGAGACAATGACGATTCAAAAGGAGGACTCATGAGCGTAGTCAAGTCAAGTGTAGGTCTTGGTGCATTATCCGCTTGTGCGTGACAGTTAGACATCGATGGTTTAGTCATAGCGGACATTTTGCGTACAACTGATAGCTTGGCAAATCCAAGAATTTTCAAGTGGGTTTTGACCGAACTGTATGCACTCAGAAAAGATGCGTGATGTGCTATGATAAAGCCCAAGATATTAGTTTGAGTTTTCAGTGTGACGCTGATCGCAAAATGTCCTATTGAGAATTCCTGTCTGTTATTTTCTAGTTATTAATTCGAATACCGGGAACTTCTTCTGTACTTTGAGCTGAGCATCATAACTCGCTTTCAAACTCAGAGTGTATAACCATTATATGTTCATACTCATTGCTGACGTATGTGCATCACTCCCAACAGCTTCTTTATATGGGGG
>JALHKN010940912.1:0-12967 GCA_039513755.1 Hyalella sp. 3TK10
CTGTAGCTTGAAAATTGTAGGAGGAGATAGATTTTTAAAAGTACCCCATTTTTTGTCGTTTTCTATAAATTTCACGTTTTCTTTCGAATTTACGGGAAAATTCACACGAGCAAAATAGTAATCATTTGCGATTTTATACATGAGTACCAAGTTTCAGAAAGATCGAACGATAAATAAAGAAGTTAGAAAATGACCGGGACGGTCCCCTTAAATCTGTAACACTTAGATAAAAACTCGCATGATACATTCGAAAGACTCTTACGGAGAGGACATTCTTGAATCTTTGACTTAATCTGCAATCATTGTTATATTAGATGAATCTCATGTTCAAAAAATCTCAAACGAGTTCCTCGAAAAAGATTCATGGTAGCACCGACGCCGATCAATCCCTTTAATAACACTCATTACTAAATGGAATTTGCAATAAAATCTCTTGGGATGCTCGGAAAAAAATCACGGTATGACTACGTTGAGCACCGAACACCATGAAATAATATCAAAAAGTCTTGATAAAATCACACGAACTGCTCGAAAAAAACACCACGGGATTACTGGTGCTGAGAGGGGCCTTTAAATCACGGCATGAGTTTTCAAATCGGATGACCTTTTGCCATGACAGCTTTTAACTGCAAACATTTGCATCGTTAGATACAAAATTCACTGAAAGCTTGAGTAACTGTAAATAAATTTAATATGCCGACTACATTGCAGCGACGAACAGCTCTACTAATTTAACACATATGTTTTGAAAATCCCAATGCCATGCCTAGACTGTGGCAAAAACATCGTGGCTCGAAAGCGTCAACACTGGCCACCTATACTCGACCAAAACTTCTTGTGTTGCGTTCAGAACTCGCTGATGGCCCTCTAAAAGTCGGTCACAAAACCCCTATTGATTTTAAACCGCCGTTTTAGTCTAACAAAATCATCTGACCTTTTTGGCTCGTGTGATTGACAGTTTTTCTTAACGAAAGTTAACGTTGATGGCTATAAGATCATGTAACAAAAAGTGACAACATCAAATTGAGTAATCATAATTTCAAATTATATTTAATCTCCAAAGTATTATATTAGATGAATTCACGTTTTTCAACATTTTTTAACTGAACTATTTTGAATGCACAGTTATACGAGCACTACCGTCAGTTAAAATCGACTTCTGTAGATAGGGACGAATACATGTAATTTTAAACGGCATAGGTAAAAAAATTCCTCAACTAGCTTAGACCACAAGCGAAAACGGTTCCAAAAAACGCATATGACATATATGACTCTGAAAGGTTAAATTCCACCCCATGGAGTGGGAGCGCATGTTGGATTTATTGAGAAACAGGTACATTCGACGTGGCCTCTAGATTATTTGGCACTGCTTTCTACCTGGAAATTTGATGAAATAATTTTTTATTCTTGATAAATGATGCCACTATTTCAATAAGCGAGCCCCGGTTCGCGCTGGGAACATTTACTGCCAACTACACAACCGCTAGCGAGCAATTAATATTCACATTGTGTCCGGTCCATTAATCGTATCCGAGATACTAAACTGTCATGAGAGCACTGGCAGGACTTTTGCCGTACTTGCCTGTTATTAATTTAATCCTTTGATAAGTTTATGCGTCATTTGTCACTGTATTACTAATAGCTTTGATTTTTGAAGCCAATAATTGTACACCACGTAAAATGTTAACAGGTTCACACATAGTGTAGTTCACACACAATTTCATCAGGCTTACACAGAAAACTAACTGGTTCACACAAGATGTTAGTAGGCTCACATGATCCGATAATTAAACAGAATTAAAGTCTTTATGTGCCGGCGGATTAGCACTATGCTGCATTGACCAATAGCATACTTGAATAACGCAATTCAGCTGAAAAATTTGTACATCAGCACGAGGTAGTATTATTTCTCACTTACAATAATAATTTACTTCAGCATGATATCTTTGTATATTTCAGAACGGTTTAGTAGTGCTCTTCAGATCGATGTCATAACGCACTTCAGCAAAGAAATGTGCCCTTGAGGGATATGTAGTAATCAGTGAGTGTTGTCTTAGGTGATCTTGCAGACAATATGGAGCAACAAAGTGTGTTCTAAAGGTTCCTGCTAGGGACATGTTTATTTTATTGTCGTGGTGTTTCCATTTGGCAGTCAGCAAGGAGTCTCCTTCAATACAATTTACGAGCCCTTGAACGGAAGCTAAAAGCTATCCCATCCCTCCAAGAGTCTCTCAAGTGACCTCACTGCGCATCCACTGCGTCGCAAAAATTTTTGGTGACCTCAGGCCAAATACCGCATTAGTTCAGGACCTATTTTGTGATCATGAATGCATGAGAAATTTGCGGGGCATACTGAAACCGAAAACAAGACTGAACTGTCGGTTAATGCTATCTGAAAACCTTGAACAAATTTACGAGAAAACTGATTGATAAACTCATTATCATAACGTTCTTGTCAAAAACTCTATGGTAATTTTGAGGTCGTCGCCAGACCGGTCTAAAAGTTGTGTTCAAATAACTTGTATCTAAAAACGCATATCACTATTAACGCAGCATAAATGCCTTAGCAGTACACGTATTAGCTGCAGGTCGTCTCTATTGTGAATGTTACATCAATTTTTCATAACCGGTTTATTTTTTAATCTCCCTTATTTGTTGAATTATTCACTCATAGAAGTAATAACATTAAAGTAACATCATATCTAGCATTGGTATCAAAACAATTACTGTTTTTTGTCACGAGAGTGAAAGCTATACGCTGTAAATTGTATTCAGAATTTCCATGCTTGAACGTAAAGGTTCTATAGATGGTCAGTTCTTTTCAATTGTCCAGCGTTGTTTTGAAGACTCGGTTTCCACTTCTGCCGATGACACAATCTCACAGCCATCAATTGCAGGCACGTTCCAATTATGTTATCGTCGTGCACTGTTATTATGGAGCTAAAAAGCCGTTGATTCTTTAACACGCTGTTATAGATTTCTTCTTTCCTGTAGGTGATCGTTCGGCTCACTAATGTTACAGTAACGGTAATATATTGAAAGTAGCCACCGTTTCTTTACAGAAAATAAATTATGAGAAATATGCAGCCCTCGATAGAAGTCACGGTTAAAGGGAGGCCTTCCAAAGGCAATTGAAAGGCTATCGATAATATGTATATTATTTTGAAAAGGAAAAATGAAAATGCTTACATTTCCTTCGAATGCGATATTGATTATGATTAAGTGAACTATTTTAATTTATGGTATTATCAGATTTCGTTTATTTCGTTTCAAACGATTTCAAGAATGACTATTTAAAGCATGGATGAGCTACATGAGATGTAATCACTCATTTATGCTATGGGTATCAATTAGAAACCTGATTGAAGAATCGAAATAAATGAGGCCTTAGAAAAGTTGCAAGACTTGAATTTGATACCTTCACTGATAAGAAGTTAGTTCTGATGCTAGATAAAATGTTTGCATACTCGAGGTTTTTGTGCTTCGAACACAGTTCGTTTTAAAATTGAAACCTCTAACGGTCTCAAGTATATAGTACGAATATTCAATTGCGAAATAAAGTCAGCGATGATCAACAATAGTTATGACCGGCCGAGTAGGTTATGTTCAGTCATGCCATCTCTAATGTTGACTAAAATCTGAACCTTGAATTTTGACTCAAAACTAAAACGCATCTGAATTCATTTGGCATCTTCTATTGACATAAGTGCTAAAAACTGCCACGAATGTCTCAAGTAACGAGCAAGGTAAAAGCCCCTTTTTCAATTTTTTGCAAATGCTTGAGGAGCTCAGAAATATAGTTATTGTGCTGATAGGCGTTTCTTTCGAAAATAATGTGCATTTTTAAGCAGTAATGTTGTTGAATTATTTATTTGTAAGCAGAATTGTAATCCTCTTTCACACCGAGAGGCATGATTTGTTCACCTCTTGTGCACCGGTAGCCTAATTTGTGAACATCTTTTGCACCAGTTATTATTGTAGGTTCGATAACCGTTTCAGATAATAAATCCACTAATTTCGAGGATAGGGAGAGGATGGAGGATATTTTACTTTCATTAGATAATTGGCACAAGTAGAGAGATAAGTTGTTGTATCTCTAGATCAGATACTTCATACTACATTGAGTCGGAGGGACTAGGAGGTCACTTCCGAAACTCCTTCTATTCATGATGGTTTGCAGTAGCGAGGAGGATTCTCAAAATTCCGAAATTATTTGGAATGCTACAATATAATTTCTTCATAAATTTTGTAACATCGTTACCGTTCCTCGAGGACTACGTAATGCCTCCACCCCAACAGTTTGGCTCTCAGGCAGATTGGGTCATTGCTCGATTCGACTTTCGTGACTTGAATTTCAATCGTTGAATTGACAGTGAATTGGAACCCTCGTAAAGGTCGTAAATCCCTTCAGCACCGTCGCACTGAATAATTTTGCGTACGTTTCAATGTACACAGCCTCGGCGATTTTTTAGGTTGAAAATCTCTTATTGGTCTTCTTCATTTATTTTCGATCCCGATTGAATAAATATTTTATTAGTAGAGCAGTGAAGTTTCATTTTTGCCGAACAATTTTACTTTTTTTTCTGTACGAACTATTTCTAGTCATAATTAGTGTGAATAATTCAAAACAATTTCGAGTAAATTTTGCAAATCAGTAATCAACTTTTTTAATACATCTGCGGCATTTGCCTTATGTTTTATCGTTTCCAAGTGATGAAGATCAACTTTAGTCTTACGTGTTACAATCTTAAAAACTTATCAACAATTTTGCTTTACATTATACTTTTAATTGACATGTACACTCTACATTTACTGTTCCTGTAACATTTTTTCAAATCGGATTTCTTTTTTGCCTCGCTTTACTCGGGTCTTTCAGCCAAATACACTGATTTCTCTCCTCCTCGCTCACGTCGCTCATCCATAAGTTTTCCTCATCCATCTCCCAAATTTCCCTCGGCCACATTTTACGAGCGTCCGAGCGGTTGACCACCAGGAGTTGGCCATTACACGGCTAAAAATCTTCCCCTTATTTGAAGCGCACAATAAAAGCAGGCTATTCCCGTTTCTATTTATAAGTTCAATTTGTCGTTCTGGCTTATCCCAACATCGGGCCTGCCTGCCGCAGGCATCTTTGCCATATCATAAAAAATGAACGTGCCTGAAGGTAACAAAATTGAATTTCTCAGGTTAAACTTTCACGTCGTCTACTAAGTAACAATTTTTATTTCATTTTTAAGTTATACGTCGACATGGTAAAATTAATAGTGTAGTGGGTTAAGCTGGCTAAGTATTTTTACGTTATTATTTTCAATGGCTTAAGTATTTCTCATTAATGAACTGCATATTTTGAATATGGTGTAAATTTGTAGGATTGTTTTATAGGAAGCGAAGGCTTGTTGATTGCGACACCATAAAACAGTGTCACTAGGATGGGTGACGTGGAAGAGCAGGTACGTGGAATAGATGTTAGTGGTGTGTCATATGTAATGTAATAATGTAATACTGTTTGAAGAGACATGTATGTTTAGTTAGTGTCAGTTTCTTATATTCGTGTATTTTTCTATTTCCAGTGAAATCCTCAATTTATACGCTTACACTCATATTCTCGAAATTTGTTCATAGTACTGATGTCATTTATTTAGTTTAAAATTCAGTTATCTGCATTATTCATTATAAAAATTGTATCTGGTCCATGTGACAAAGAGTTTTATTCACAGAAAATTCATGAACGAGTCTGAGTGGACTATACGATCATTGGCAGATTGGGTGTTCAGGTTGAAGCCCCAACAATAGCCCGATAGCCGATTAAAAATCAGCGGATTCCCGATGAAGAGAACAAAAATATTTGGATTGGGATTAAGAACAAAAATATTCATCATACATTTTGCTTCCAACATTCTTTAAAAACTGATTCATAAGTTCTGCTCCACTAACATTTTATATTCTCGTCATGAATCAAAACACACGATGAACTTTATCCTGTAGCTATTAATAATGTCCAAATCTAATCCAAGTATTGTCTCAAGCGAAGCTGGACCAATTGTTGTTGGTCTCCATTAAGAGGCATGGGTCTCTTTATTTCTTCGACAGGAACCTAATTTGTTCACGTTTCAAATACATATCTTAATTTTCATCACGAGATGATGACTGGTATGATCTAAATCGTGCATCAATTTACTCATCAAAGAGACTACGTTCTTCATTGCCGAACAATCCGCCAGTTGCTCGCAGCAGCCGTGTCCGCTTATTGCTTCTCGAGCTCTTTGAAGTGCGAGAGGCGATGCAAGGCTAGTTTGTCTACGACATATTTTGCTTGTCCCGCGTCCATGTCCCTCTAAAATCCATGGACGAATAATCGTTAGCCACCCTATGTCCGATTGTCGGCCGGCTGTGATTCGTCTGTGATTTTTAATTTAGTTCGAAGATTGAAGAGCGTCAGCCATGCAAATAGTTGGCATGATGTGCAATGTGAAAATTAAAGCTGTAAGTCGAATAAAATAATTTCTCCACATCAGTTGGTATCAGACTGGATTAAAGTAGGTGACAAATTACTACTTAAAAAAAAATATCATGGCAAGATTTCGACCGAGCGGATAGAAATAACCTAGCAATAAAAAATGTCATCCAGGTTTACTCGAGAACTTTGCGAATCCATTATTATTAAGGAAATAGTATAGATATTGCACCATGCGACATTACTTTATCCTGTGTTGGACGAGATGTCATACATTGTTGCAGATCCACCGATGATCGAAAGCAGCCAGCCTGCCTGCCAGCTGCTGCGCCGGGACTCGAATAAAAACGAAGCTTGCAAGAGGGAGCACAGAATTTCTCCCACTTTACTGTATAGTGTCGCTGATGTTTGTTTGCTTGCTGACTCTCCGGTTAACAGTTTATACTTCACGGACTACCGACGCATCAAACCGACGCATCTAAAGCTGGAGCACGACGAACCTCAATGTGGCTTACGAGTCCTTCAATAAAATACGTCAATGTAAGATCCAAGTTCTTCATCTTGTAAAGGAAGTAGAACGAAGACAGTCAAAGCTGAAACTTTTTTATCGGAAGCTGTTTCGAGACACGAATTCCTCCTCGATATAAAATTTTATACTGAGATGATATTTTTAACATAGCAAAGCGATTTCCTCCAGATTCACAATTTCAAATGATGCAAGTAAATTGTTCTGTACGAATTATGTTCAAGATACAGCGAGAATATTTTCTCTGGGTTCACAATTCACATGATTCATGCGCATTGTTCTTAACGACATGATATTTAAGAGACAGAGAGAGTATTTAGAGTATTCATAAGGCAGTGTCAGCACGCAGCTGCAGGGCAAGATAGAGCAATATTTTACGCTGCTCTGACATTGCGTCGTTGCTGTGCAGCCTCGCCAGATTGAGGCAATAATACAAGCTCTGGACACGCTTGTATTGCCTGGGGTGTGAAACACAGCTCTGTGTTTCACTCTCTCTTTGGTATGTGTTTTCGCTTGTGTTTGTGTGAGTGTGTGCGTGTGTGTGTGTGTGGTGTGTGTGTGTGTTCTATGTCAATTTGCTTGCATGTTTTGTTGCATGAAGTGTGTGTTGTGTTCCTGGTGTACGCGCTAGATGTGTTAAGATGTATACCAATTTATGGAAAAAATTAGTAGAAGTAGAGCAAGCATTTACCATTAAAATTAAAAGCAGAGAAGAAAGAGTTTGAAATCAATCAACATTCTTTTCATTAATTTGTTGGTTAACTGGTACACTTAGAAAATGATGAATCATATGATAGGATAATTCGTCATGTTTTGCATCTGTAAGCAACATCTGTATCAGGCTTACTTCTAGATGGTGTTCTACGTATCCTGATTGTTGGTGACAAGAGAGTCGGAAAAATAATTCTCCAAGGATTTTGCTCTTTAGGTTCGGCAGCTTCAAAGCTCAAACAAAAAATTTGGTCAAAAAGTGGTCTCGGCCTCACGCATTACACAAAATCTCGCTGACTGAAAACACGCGCGCCACCGCAAAGAAAAAGACGTTCACTGAGAGAATTTCTGAATTCGTAATAGACCTTCGGTTCCTCACGGGAGAAGCAGCGCAATATGCCAGCCCTACTGACGCAACAGCGGCTCTTAAGCAAGGCAAAAGTCACAAGAACTGAAGAGCAAGAGAGAGTGTGAGCCAGCTGCTGATTCAGCATGGGAAATGACAAGTCTTTCGAAAGAGGGTTTTGCGAATGTATTGATCAAGTTTACCATCATACAAAATCACAGTTAAGGCCTTGTAATTGTACAGAGATGANGTTAATTGGACAATGAACATAGAAGCATGCCAACATGCTCACGCTGCCTAAGTTCAGCAATGATCTAACAAATTTAGACTTTAACTTTATTTTCCACCTCAATATCACACAAACACAAATAAGAATTTTTTTCTTCATGAACATTTTTCTTGTGACCAAAATGAAATAGAATGTTTGCGATTTATTTCAAGTTTAGCTACTCGAATCGTTATTAGTTCAACTGAGCTCAACTTTTTGAAATTACCATTCCACAACGAAGCATCTACATTATTGATTGACAAATTAAAATTAACTATTAAAAATGCTTACGTGATAAATTTTTGGACCAACTCAATTTTCAAGTGTGTTTTACGTTTGTTATTGTTTTTTAGAAAATTCAACAAGTAGGAACGTTTTTTTTACTATCTCCAAAATTAAAACTTCGGCTCGTCAACAATAGAATGCAACTGTAAGGTTTAAATGAAGTTATTTGAAATTTACTACCTGAATCTGTCCTGGAGAGCGAGAAAATTAATTTGAAACCGCACTTGGACGTTGGTTATTATTTAGAGCTGCAGGGAAGTGACTCGCTTCTATATCAGTGCAATGCATGTCAATGATTGCGCAATCACATGCAGACTCGTTCGTTTTCTGCGTCCTCGTTAACACCGGCGTCGGCTTCGGCACGGTCAGGAATCTGCCTTCAAAGAGCCAAGCTCAGCGATGAAGTCCAGTATGTAAATGCTATCAACTTGCCTACGCCGACCGACCCAATGTCTAACTACAGTTCAGCGCCGGATTATCAAAAGTAATCCATTGTAAATCCATTAGCCAATCAAGATTAAAGGCTCTAGCTGAAGCTGCCAATTGCAGACGTGAATCATAAATTTACGATCACTATAAAACTTACGATAGCCCATGAATTGTTGAGTATCCAACCCCAAGGCAGGATATTAAAAAATAACACAGGCCAACCAATGCCAAAAAATTAGCAACTTTTTCTATAATATTAAGTGACTAGTGTGTATTTTGAGGCGCTGATTCCAAATATGCAATCGCTTTCTCCTATCACGCACCATTTTTCAACAAACCGCGTTCAGTAATGTTTCAATGCCCTAAGCAATGACTGATAAACCAGTCTAGTAACTCTCAGCAGCGCCATCCTTTAAGAAACAATCACAAATACTCGCTGGAATTTTTTATTTCCGCAAGTTGTTACGTACCTAGATGTTTTTTTAACAATTTCCTATGCAAAGTTACAAATTAATGTGCTTTGCCTGAACCCGAGATTTCCGATGCATAGATTTAAAGGGTACAAATTGGTTGCGCGAGGATTTCACGGGCATTTTTGAGTTCAGCAAGGGAAACAGTACATCGGTAAGTACAAATTTAAGAAAAACTTTGTTCATGGTTCGCCTGTGTAATTCATCGTGTCCAATCAAGATCCAGAGTTCGAACTAAACCTGATAGTTGCGGTCGTGATGTGCGAGTTTACGATCATCCGGAAACTTACGGTGACACGAAGGACGTTTGAGAATGCAGCCCTGTGGTCGGGATTTTCGTAACATTATCGTAAATGCAGCTTTTCACGAACAAAATTCACACGAATGTTCACACAACGAACCAATAACACGCATTAAACACAATACTGCGATCTATTTAGCTACTAAGATCATTCGCAGTTTCTTCTCCCGCTGCGGAATTCAAGAAACAAGTGTTATTATCGTTCCAGAGGTTTATTTGGTGGTGTACAATTTCAAAGAATTTATCATAGAAGAAAAGAAGAGAAGAGGCCGAGAGGAACAGAGTGCATGGAATGTCCCTAATTATAAGAAACAAATCCTAATGAGGTAATGCACTTCATGAATAATCATGATACGCCCACAGCTCAGCTGGAAGACGCTCAAGACTCTAACGGCTGCTCCCAAAGTCACCTGTATTATTATTTCTCATTGTTTCAGTTATTCGGATTATATCCTTACCTTTTTTGCATGTTCGGCATCTGCGCTGAAACTGCTCGACTTCTTGTCAATTAGATTTAAAATGTAAAAAAAGTCTTTCAGAAGTGCCCTAGTAAATAATGCTTTTTAATTGAAAATCTCATTGCACGCACGATTAAATTTAGCAAGCATTTGCCTTAATAACAGATTTATCAATAATTGATTGAACATTTCCATGACAAGAAAATTTTGTATAAAAGCTCAACAACTTCAACTACCCTTTTTATTAAAAGAATACGAGGTTATCCTTGGCAAGTTTAACTGCTTCCTGTGTATTTATTTATCGCGAGGTAATCTTGCGTAACTGTCAAGTGATTGACGGATGAGTTGACAGAAGCTCGGTGCAGCCTGGGTTTGAAAGACGCATGCGTTGACAGTTGCAAGCTTGTGTAAATTCTTCGAATTCACTGAGTCATGAAACTTCGATGAGAGCAGAACGGACCTTGCTGAGCTGTCGAAACAAAAGTCTTGATATCCATATTTTAGACGCGATTGCTGCCCTTGAGTTGAACGAACGCGATCAGTCCTCAAAGCATGAACTCGATCCTCTTTATAAGCGTTGACTCAACCTTTTTTGGTTTAGAAGATGTTTAGCCCGAGTAAATTTGAATAAAAATTAATTCAATTTAGTTAGTACAACCGTTGCTGTCTTTGAGTTGAACGAATTTGGTCTGTCTTCTAAGGATAAAATCGAAATTTAAAGAGATTATATTGACTTTCACGTAGTATTTCGATTTATTACTGGTATAGCTTGAATAGATTTGAGGAACAATTTCTGTCTCGCTAGCCATTAAATTTTTTCCACGCACTTTACTGCACATAGTTTGACTTCCTTTTGTTAGTTTCGTTCAGATTTTCATCTTGGATATCATTCAGTGGTGGTAATTAATGAAAAATGGAGAAAAAATTCATTATTTTTAGATCTTTCGCTTAACAAATTCATGTAGCCATTTTAAGAGTCAGAGGAGAAGGATGGGCTTGAAATAATGTTTTAATATGACGTCTGCGACATTTTCACTATGTGGGGTAAAACTGTATTTAAAACTTCCATTTTCCATTCAGAGATTAGCTTTTCGCTCATTGCCTTGCACAAACTCGGTACCTGTGAGGTCCTAATTGCTAATAGTATTGCGGGGAATTCATGAATCGAAGTTATAAAGTATGAACATACTTCATGTGTGCTCCCAACAAACGGCCAACATTGACTTTTTCCCGCAAAAAGAAACTCGATGAAACTGCTGTTTAGTTTAGACTAAGTTTGTGTAGTGTAAGACAAGGATTTTGTGTACGCTGGATGCCGCCAAAAGTCTCGTAGTTTATCACAGTCTTAGTGCCAGCTTAAAAGTGGTGATGGGACAACTTGTTCGCCACGAGAGCCTCTTGCGGGCAGGCTTTCCGCTCGTCTTCATTGATCGCCGGAACGCAAGCCTCGGTGCCTGGGCGTAAGTAACGTGGATATCTTTTACTTTACGAACCGCTCACCCGAACATTAATGCAATATAGAATTATTCTGGTACAAACATCTTTCGATGTTTTCATTTCACATGTCGATTTTGCGGCCTAAATGTAGGCTTAGCACTTGTCAATTCTTATTCTTAGTGTGATCGATTGTATAGATGATTCATTTTGGTGTGCTGGGAGTATTTCAAAGGCTGTTTTATAAATTTCTTAATTATAGTTTGAAGTTACTCTACACTTTTCGATACGGTCAAATAACGGTATATATATAATTTATTTATGCCTGGGGAAATGGTTAACTTTTTATTGATTGTGTCAATGAGCATCATACAATAAAAATCAATGAGCAATGATGGTCAATGTCAGTGAGCATAATTACCGGCTGGATGATTTTAAGTAATTATTCAAGTTTATAAATTATCTAAATTATCTGAAATGTTGCTATCTAGGTATGCATACTTTAGCACTGGAAGAAAAGTAAGAAATTCATCGAAAATTTAATTTAAATTAATTATTTTCATTGACAAATAATTTTAACGTTCACTTTCCGGTAAATTCCATACAAAATAATTAGGATCAGTAAATTATTGAAAAAAATAAAGTACTTCGGAATTTTCTAAATAAATTATACCTGACTGTTTTCAGTAAATTATCATGACGAATCATTACCGGAATAATTACATGTCTGCAACTAAAAAATTGACATCGGTTTATTTTTGAAAATATTACTTTTTTCGATTTATTCGTCATATAATAGTTTTAATCGATGATTTCATGCAATAATAATGTGTGTAAGATAGTTTAAATAATTATTAGCATTCAGCAGGCTATTCAAAACATAATTATTTGCTGCAGGTAATTCCTGCAGAAATAATTTTGTTAGTATCGGTGAACCATGGGACATACTGTTGAGCACCATAGGGATACCAAAGCTGTTCTCGTCTGATTGCTCATTTCCCAGCACACAGCCTGGCAGGGGCCGAGCATCGTGTGCTCGGAAATGATTCTGTCAGGGCGTTACCGGCCGCTATGTGCAGACACTCCTCGATCAGCTGCGCGCCGCAGCCTCACTGTGACGGCTGCATCAACATAATCATCGTCAGGGCTGCACACTCAAGCACTCAACACGAGAAAATGAATTTTGTACTTGTACTTTTCCACCGTTCCTCTATCGCCAGCATTATATTATTCATCATCAGAGCAGCAGTGTCAATTATTGAACACTTACTCGAACTCAACTACA
>JALHKN010942030.1:0-10500 GCA_039513755.1 Hyalella sp. 3TK10
CTATGGTATCCATTGAAGGAGACGAGTAGGGACGCCTACTGTTAATTCATGTATTCAATATTGTAATGGCCATATATGCGACATAACTCTGCACAAGTTCTTGATCTAAATAAACAACTGTTGTACATCTCCAGGTAAGAATCCGTTGACTGCGCACCTCAGTTTGGGAAAACTGTCATGCCTCACCCGCTGGTGGCTTGTGGCGTATAATTTGTGTGCTTTAATAATGAGACTAAAAAACTACGTTGAACCGGCGAGAGAGAGTTCAGGGAGGGAGACATGCATATAACTTGTATCAGTGGCTTGTTCCTTCAATGTTCAAATAATTTTGGATTTATATTGAAATGCCTAAATTCATATTTGTTAAATTTCTGCAGTCGATTCAACTTCTGCGTTGAAATTGTCACCCTACTAATTTGAAATCTTCTTTCTACGGACGAACAATACAATTTGAATCGTTACAAGAGTATATTTCCATGTTTTGTGATGCAAAATTCAATAATATACGCTATAAATGACGAGATTTTAAGTTTGGCACCTTACCGACTGAATCTTGTTTGATGTTAATGCCGAATTCATTGGTGCATAAAATACTCGAATATATAACTTTAATTTATACTATTAGTCAGTGATTCCTCTCGGTTTCGTTGTAAAACTCTGTTTTGAGTTGAAATGATTAGAGGAAGCAATATTGAATTAAAACTATTTTTGGTTTTAAAAATGAATTTCGACAGTCAAGAATCGAAAGTTAGCTGTTCCGAATCAAGCAAAAGTGTCATCGCCTGCATGAGGACAGCTGATAATTTTCAAAATATTTTTCATTCAAATCGGTGAGGATTCCATGTATTGTAACTTCCTTTACTCACGTCTACGTGTTCACTTCATTCATTTCTTGGAAGAAACGCCAATTGGTAGCAAGGTATTATTATGCATTGCCAATATGCCGGAGCTTCCCCAGATTTGCATCCTTTTGAAATGTTGCATCCCTCGATTACCGAATGCTTCGAAATTATGCGTACATCTGCTGTTGACTTCGTCAGGCACTCAATAGGCCTTGAATAGGAAAACATATTCTGGGCTACGCGCCAGATACTGAAATTTAACATGGAAAGAAAAATCCGAACAGTAGCCAGATACTCGCAAGTGATTGCGGCATCGGTAATTGGTCAGAAAGTTACCGTCTAAATTTAACTCACCTCGATCACAGGCGCAATCCGCGAATTTACGGTCATCGATGAACATACGAGCATTCTGATAATGTTGGAAAATTCAGCCCTAGATTCATTCATTTCACGAGAGTTCAAAGCTACAAATATGTGTTTCTTAGTAAAAAATATTAATTTTTGCGGGCCACGTCTTGTCGATTAATTTATCGCATGGGTTTGTGCCCCGGATTATTGGATTTTCTTCCAGTAATCTGAAAATATTTGGTAGTAGACTGAAAAAATATATTCCTTTGAAGCTATCCTCTTATTTTCATCTTAAAATCATTTTGCCATTGAATTCATGTTGACGACACTGGGTAAGTTTTCACAATAGTTCTCAACCAAATCCGAAGCGACTGGATGGAAAGCATAGCATTTGCACTTCAGATTTGCCTCAAGAACATTTACTGCCCATACCGCTAAATTCTTACTGTGATTCGGAACTCCACTCGTTCGTGAAATGGGAAATTGTGTTGTCATTAAAGGGTTGGCAATATTTCACCTGATTGTATCATGCTCCGTGCCCTTTTGCGGTCTGATACGAACCTGTGCCCAACTCAACTAGCCTTTATTGGGCAGAAATTAAGTTATGTCATAGATAACTTCTCTCCAGAAGCCAAGATCAGAGAACATGAGGAGATCGTGCTAGCTAGGAAGTGCTGGTCATGAGGAACTGACGCTCATCTTCAAGTCGAAATTATCTGGGGACTAAGCGAACCATCAAAACTTCCCGCAAACTTGAATTTCGGCAAATAAGTTACCGAAATGGCTCGCTGCTAACTCGAAGTACCCTATGAAAAATCAAAGGTAGCCAACCATCGGCCGTTGAGTGGCCACCAAAAATACGCATTTAATTTTCGAAAGTGTAGTTCCATATATACACGTCCTTCCTCCTCAGGAAGTCTTCAAGACGCGACATTCAAAGTCCCATCTAAATTGGAGGAAGGTGTTAATTGACCAACTAGACGGGCATCCCTCGGCCGTGCATTGGGGTCCCCAAGACTGAAAATTGCCGAATTCAAGGCCTGTTTATTTGATTTATAAATTTGGCACATTGCATTAACACAAAGCTCTGCCCTCTGAATGACTACTTCCAAAATTTCAAACCTCGAAAGACCTTTTTGAATAATAAATTAATTTAAAAAATATGTGCTCATACTAATAACACTCAATTGGCTGCTTAAATGTTTTTTCCGAACTAAATTTTCATGCAAAGGACCTCGCAATTAAAAAGAACTGAAACGAGATTCAATTTTTTTCCGACAAGAAATGTACATTTCCAAAATATGTCTGAAATGAATTACTTGGCCTCCGATGCATCTGATGAACGGGTTTTCGGAACCAAACCATTTATTACAAAATTATTTAGTTTGTAACTAAGCTTCAAAATCGAATAAGTAAAACCGTAAGCGATTATTTTCCTTGTAGTCTTAACGTAAGGAGAATTGGAAAAACGCAACCTTTACGACGGCGAGAAATAGTATTTGTAAGCTTGAAACAATCTTATTTTCATCAGCACTCTAGTCTCAGGCTAACTGAGATTCACCACCCAAAATACCATTGCCTTGCAAGTTTTTGCATGTCATTAGCTGCATCGGCAGGTATATTTTCATGCCCGTAAATCTTATTTCTTCAAGTGTTAGCATCTGCTGCAATCCAACTCTGAATGTTCAATTGTAAAGTAAAACATGGATGAAGGCTTAAATACTGGGCATGATCTTCGTGATGTTGGTGTTCATCCTCATGCAGTAGACCATGCATTATCTGTCCTACATCTTAGGCCTTAAATCAGGCTTACGCACGACAAAGCGCCATGTCTAAATGATGACACATCACCAGTACCTACGAAGATCTATTCTCGCCCATAACCATTAAGATATCACTCTGGTATTTGATGCGACTTTTATAGAGCACTTATTGAAAAATGTCATTTCACACCGATTGCTTGTGTATACTCAATCTTGAGCAGAAATACGCTGATGAAATTTTCCACTTTTAGAGGTGAAGAGACTTTCAAAATTAAAGTTTTGACCCATAATTTGAATAAATCGTTTTAACAAAATGGCCAAATCTCAAAAATATTTAAACAAATCAGTGATCTTTCAATTATTGCACGCTCTTATAACGAAAAATTACTTGTAACGTCAGGTTAAAGTTATAAGAGGGAAAAGCGCTGAAGCCCGATCTGGTTTAGCTCGTGTTATTAGCGTATAAATCTACCATTTTTAAAATCAATCACAAAATTACCAGATTTTTTTTAAACGCGTGTTCAAACGAACTTGTTGATGCTATAGGCATTGATGAAATTCCCAATTGAGTGATCGATTTCAGCAGGAAAAATATGTTTTTTCCACAAAAAATGGTTGGATTAAAGAAATAACTTTTTTTTAACCAAAAATTCTTGTCTTACTCCGTTCCCGGTGTTAGTTTCTGAAGTTCGAATTTTAATCACTTTCTACTCTCGTTAATTTGATTTGGCTTGAGGAACACAGAGATAAACCATTTAAAAGTCGTTCAAAAACTGTGAAAACTGTTTGTTGGACCTCGATAATCATTTTGGTTCTAGAGCTTAGTTCAGAAATTACTCCCCTGCTCATTGTTTAAATATTGGGATAAAAATTACACCACAACTTTACAGGGGAATACTGAGCGGAGCCATAATAGGAGAAAAAATGGTCGTCAAGGCGTGCTTCTGTGTGGCTGGAAGCCGCGGTCATAAATTACCCTAGAATGTAATAAAAGTTACCTTATGAGGCAGGCAGCCTCTTCAATTCGACTAGATTGCGTCTCTTAGTGGCTCCAAAACGTCATCTCTGCCAGTGTCATTAATTTCTTCAGTCAAATCTAATTATAAGCAATGAAGATGAGGTTTCAGCGGTGAATAATGACGCGTAAGTCGTTTTTTTAAAGAATGCACGTTCTTTAGCTTTCTTTGTATTGTGGAAATTTGATTCTGCTCGCCAACTTTCTTCGTCTTGTAGGAAATTTTTTTTCGCGGCTGGGGATATTTTTCATGGCAATCATCTCCTGTGGACTTCAACTCTGTTGAAAAATTTTGAGGTAATTTGTTCCCTACGATTGTGAAAATTTGGACCGAAAAGTTGCATGACTAGCAAAGAGGTTCGCTAATTAAGAAAAGTAATAGTGATACAAAATTATTACAACAGTTAGTCTGACCTTTGAACGCCAAATTTTACAAGGTATCCATTGCCCCCATTTGTAACCTCTGAACAATGCAGGCCCTTTAATTCGACGATTCCAATACAAGCGAGAACACATGCCTGTTGAGAAGCAGTGCAAGATAATGCTGTTTGCCGAGGCACCGATAATTTATGTTGAAGGGGTAACTCATTAAGCGTAATCGGGCCCTGGAGTTTGCTCCGACGCTAAATGAGATCACTGAATTACCGACAGCGATCTCTAATGACACTCCGGAACTTCATGGGCGTTATCTGGAGTCGTCTGTCAATTAGTCTCGTCTCATATATGAACATATTTTGTATCCTTGTAATCTCCCACTTTTCCTACGCTGTGACTCTGTGAACTTGAACTATAAAGAGAAACAACGTAAGGGTAAGTGGTTCTCTATTACAAAGATTTCAACACAGTAAATAATTAGTCTCAATCAGTCCCAACTTTTGTATGAACAAATATTTCACTTGATAACTAGATCAAAAATACACACCAAGACTGTTTTGTCCGATTTTATAGTTAATGATCGATCATCTTTTCTCAAAAGTTTCATACGGCACAATAGGAAGTTATACTTTAAACAACTTTGAATAATTCAGATAATTTTGAATACATTTTACAAATAAATTTCTTCGTTGAACTTGCGAGCATTTTTAGATAAGCTACTGCAATCGAATGTGCTAGTCAGAAAGCCTCAGGATATTGTGTTGGTAAACGCTACTTACTAACTAATTTCGTCTCGAGTTAATTTCGATTTAATCTCTAGCAACGAATTTTCTCCAGATTTTTTAGTCAATAACTTTGTTATTCTTTCATACGAGCTCGTTAATATCCACTACATCATGAGCTAATTGCTGGTTAGCTAGGATCCACTAGGATCCACACGACAGAGTAAAAATAAGGTGGATTACTTATATATATATACATATGAGAGCTTACACCATTAGCCTCTGCAACATAGAGGAATACGTAACGGCGTTCTAGCGGGTTGAGAAACAGATTCATTTTAAATATAAAATGAAAATAATTTTGACCTTCGCGAAATGTAGCCGGAGCGGACTAACAATGATGATGGCGTTGTTTTATGGTTATATTCGGACTGCACCACCGCAGCGAACTGGTAGGTGTTCTCAATAGAGATATGTTTTTTTAAGCAGGATTAAATAAAGTGCCTTCTTAATAATACCGCCTTGATGTCAACTCACTCGATGTTCAATTTGTACAGATTGGTTTTTAGGAATTGTTCCTAGATATTTTAGAATGTTTTAGGCACGATCTATTATAGTGATGTTCAGTATCAATGATATGTTTTTACCTCTCATGCAGAGAGATTTCCAACGCTGGAGCTTCACTCACACAGTTTAATGCTGTGTCTGCGTAATTGTCGAATGAAAGCTCGGTTTTTACCAGGTCTTTGATTCTCCTGGCCATGCGAGTCAACTGGGAGACGCGACGAGCCTGAGGGTTATTGCAGATCGGTAATAACTTGTTGATTTGTACCCTGAACAACGTTAGCATTTCCAGTTACGATTTTATTCGTCGTACGTGTTGTACGACACATTCTTCGTTAACTCTTGGCAATGCAAATTTTGCATGATAAAGTAGGTAAAATATGATCAAGACTGAATTGTTTACATATTGATATCAATGGTCCTAAATCACAGTTTTATGTAGTCACTTTTGAATAATTCACATTATGTAAATTTTTTCCTGCACTAAAGTTTAGAAATAGGAGGGAACCCACATAAGTTTTCATTTTCATTTCATCTAAGTGAAACTAATCAAAACCAAATGGTGAGGGAGAACCCCCTGCCTAGAAAATGACAATAACTAATAGCCTGCATGAGTTTGTCCACCTGAACCAATTTGTGTTTACTAAGAGCCATCAAACGCAGTCGGCGGACAAGAATTTAGGCGTTGATTAACTCAATTTACATCAGAGCATCACAATCAATGACACTGGTAATTGGCTCTATTGTAGCACTCTTGCTTTTTTGACGGCCTCGTGCAACTCATTAAATTCATCGGCGAACTCGGCAGCCGTCAAATAGCGTAGAAATCACCGAACACTTCAGCTGCGCTTTACTGTACGTGTGGCAATGAAACTATTCCAATCATGATGGACTTTCAATTAGTGAACCAAAAATTGTTACTGGTATCAATAATTAGAGGTCAGGAAAAGAGTAGAAGCCAAAGTTTCGGATATAAATTGGACGAACAAAATGCTTTTGTTTTCTCACTCGATTTCTTAGACAACCTACAAAAATAAAGAATATCTTCCCATCCATTATTTTGTGCTCCTTCATAAAAAAACTCGTATCGAAGTTTCCGATTCGTGTAAGACGGATTTCACCGGTGGGAAAAGAATATAAACAAGTTATCCTCAAGAAACGTTTTGATAAGCTCCTATCTCTCAGCTTAAACTGTCTTCAATGTAATCAAATTCTCGGTCCAAAAAATCCTCTAAAAAGTGTTGCTCGCGTAGATTCACAACAATCTCCGCGCCGGCGCGTTCAAAAGAGGCTCTGTTTCTTCACAACTCGCATGGAATATGTATGTGGACCCGGCTTTATTGCACGGGTCGGAAAACGGTCATATTTTGATCATTCAGCTGGTTCTTCATCACCGCGGTGACGAAAGCTATTAACTTCCTTCAAAGAAACCGGAGATGTTTACGATGCTCCATTCCGGACCGCTGGTGTCGATCTCTGGGGCTCCGAGGCTCCATGCCAAATCTCTGACATGACGATTTCATATTGCAATCGAAATCGTTTTCCGTATAGCTGGTACAGGGAATGGAAAACCAATACCAATTACAGAAATTGGCTTGTGGAACAGCAAGTTGTCTTGTGTGCCTTCCTGTTCCACTAGCGATATGAGTACAATCATAAATTGCACAGCCTCTCGCACTCGATGTTATTTTGCAGCGTCACAAATCAGTTTGTGATGGCGAGAAGAGTCGCTCTCATGTCTGTGCGCTCACCAAGCCGTATTTATGGCGTCAGCCAAGGTCTTGCTCGGCAGATGACGCACTTGTTGTGAATGATGGATATTGTGGCAGCTTAAGTAAAGTTGTCACGCGCATGATGGTGCAGTCAAGGCAAAGTACGGAAAAATAGAACGTGAGGTTATTTTGTATATAATGGCCCAGTCATTTGGAAGTTGGAGTGAAAAAAAAATCACGCAAGTAAATTTTACATATGATGATGTATTCTCGGTTTTGATGAAATGATGATGTAGTCTCGGTCTTGACATTATGATATTGGCATAGTCAGAGCCGAAGATGTTTATTACTTATGCAATTGTAGTTTTCACTATTTGGAGGCCGAATGATCCAATTAAATTGATATTTAAATTTCTATAAGATGCAGGTACATATTTAGACTATTTTGGAGAAACCGAGTTTTGAAGGTAACCAAAACTTTACATAATTTCTGCACTAATCATTGTTGGCCAAGTGAAAGCATGGGAAATCATGTACAAGGTTTCGGTTAGCATTTGATTTGAGCATGATGGCAGGTCATCGTTGTAGACTGGTCTTGGAAGAATGTAGCTCATTTGCAGGCTATTTCCGAGTAGCAATGTCCTTCCGGATGATGCTCTCAGGTTTATTTCTTCACATTAAGCAAAAATTCAAAATTGCTGCGAAATTAAAAGAAGTTTCAGTTAGTGTAAGAAAGTTATCTTCGGTTCAATAAATAAATTTTACTCGTGGTCTATCTTTTATTTATACAAGTATAAATGGAACATTGAAGATCGAGAGGAAAGTGACTTTGCTCCACCCCATACGAATAATGAAGGTACACTAGTTGATAAACATGAAGATGAATAGCTGGCCTATCACTTATTTCCAAGAAACAAATAAAATATAATTATAAAAGTCAATGCGGATTCGTACCTGTGAACAGTTCAATATAGCGTTGGCGCCCGGTGCGTCTCGCAGGGACGCTCGAGACGAAGTGTNCTCGTACTCTGGTTTGGTCGTGCCTTAGTTTTTACACGAGTTGTAGTAAACTGGATTACATCCTTACATTTGGAAATTAGAATAAGTCCAAAAATAATAATCGACGTCTTAAAAGGTTACTGGCAAAATTTCCTCGAAACTCATCTTGGTTGACGAGAGTCGAGGCAACTGGAGGTTTCTTCACTCGCCGATCCACATCCCCATACACAATCATGTCGATGCTGAAATCATGGAATCATTCTGGATTAAATTTCCAGAGCTGCTGCCCGCGGCTTCTCTCGCATTGGAATGAGGACTTAGAATCGAATCAAGTCGGTCCTTCAAAATAGCGGACTAATCTATTATTAGTTCCAGAGCGGCATATATCAATCAATGGGCTGGTTTGATACCTAATCAATGGCAACATAGGGCTGCTGAGTGTCAGAATCTTGATTTATATAGGCCTAGTAATACGAGTAGGTTAAGATTGGGAATGTTTTAATTATTATGTCATTAACTGGTGTATTCAAGTCTAAATTCGACTCCCAGGAAATAATACAGTCTTAGACAGTTGAAGGCACACATACATGCACCAACCAGGATACTCGTATGTAGATCTTTTAAAGTTTCGTCCATGAGGATAGTACGCTTTCTACTGAATGTCATTTCCCAATCGTATTAAATTTGTATTGTTATAATTATTTTAAACGATTTTCCCCAAAAACGGGAAGGTTGAAAAAAATTTTGGTTTCTTATCAATATACTGTAATCTATATCTGATCAATATACTGTACATTATACCAATTGTGTATAGAAGTTTATTATGCTCTTTGTTTATATTCTACTTCTAACTGCACAGGTGCAACTCCGATACTTAATTAAAAACTGCTTCGCACTCATACCAAACACTTGAACATTCTTGATCATTCATCCTCTCCTACGTCTTAGCTTAAGTAAAACTGGTCCTAACCATTGAACCAAATCCAACCACTATAAACTGGTGACCCCAGAGTGACTCGAACACCCAACCTTCTGATACACCCAACCTTTGAAACTCCGATACTAAATTAAAAACTGCTTCGCACTCATACCAAACACTTGAACATTCTTGATCATTTATCCTCTCCTACGTCTTAGCTTAAGTAAAAGTGGTCCTAACGATTGAACCAAATCCAACCACTATAAACTGGTGACCCAGTAGTTGCTTTACTATTCCTAATTATTTCATAGCATTCTTCTAATTGGTAGCCATCTTTTCCAACATGAGCGAGGAAGATTCCGATGCTCGAAGTGCCGTTCAGCACGTTACGATTATAGCCCCAGCGTTTTCTGAGAACTCTGTTATCTTATTCTTTAAAGTTTTCGACGCTCAGTTCAAATTAGCTAGGATAACTAGTGACGAAACTAAATACTTTCATGCTCTGAGCAGTATTCCCATTGAATACCTAGACACTTTGCCTAAGAATGTACTGGATTCGAACAATTATGACACACTCAAATCTGCTCTCATTGCTACGTACGAACAATCTAAGCCCGAATCATTCGAGAAATTGATTTCTTCTAAATATTTCTCTGGTCGTCCATCGACCTATCTTCAAGAACTACGCACTATTGCATCTAAAGTAGGAGTATGTGACGAGTTAGTTAGATATAAATTTTTGCAATCCTTGCCCTCGACAATATCCGCTGCTCTTGGGGCGCAGTCAGATCTGGACTTGACCCAGCTTGGTAGTATCGCCAGTAATCTCATGCCGTTTGCCCAAGAGAAATGTGCCGCTATTTCTGATAGGAATAATGTTAGGCGTAGTTCTAACACCACACGTACACTAACACCCTCGACATCTTCTACGTCTTCACTCGAGTCCAGTGAAGTGCCTCTGCCTGTACGTGACTTCAGAGCTGGGCAACGCCCCCGCGTCTGCCGTGCACACCTCTACTACGCAGATTCTGCCAAAACTTGCAAGCCCTGGTGCAAGTGGCCCAATAAACAAAATGTGAAAATTCATCCTAGTTCTCGTCCATCGTCCCGGTCTGGCTCTCCAACCCGCTCTACTCCTTCAACCTCAACTTCGGGAAACTAGAGCGGCGGGCCGATGAATGTGCTGCCGTTGGTCCGCCACTGCTGGAGTGCGTCGCCCGCGTTGGCACAACTAGAATAAG
>JALHKN010942721.1:0-11166 GCA_039513755.1 Hyalella sp. 3TK10
GAAATGAAATATTTACAAATTTAGTATCGCTAACATTCGCAGCAACGAGATATTATCCATTTGTCTCCTGTTGGCGAACATCTTTAGTTCCTAGAATTGTTGTACCAAGTTCCGTTTAAATGTAAATTGAGAATTTAATCATCAAAGCAAACGAATGAGATCGGGCTCAAGAATATGATGTACGAATAATCACAATTTCAGGTTTGAAAGAAATGCAGATAAAATATATCGTAGGCCCTAAAAATGTACCTTGGGGGGAAAACCTGTAAACATTTCTCAACTCACTGCACTCATACGAAGAAGGACAGCAACTTCCTTCCTCCACTAGTGCAGGAATACAGTTTGACCCTGGAGGCCTACATTCCAGTTCAGCACAAATAATTTCCCCGTCCTGGCAAAAGCATTCTTCGCAAGGAATGAAGCTCGGAACCAACTCTCCGTCGGAGTAGTCAATCCCTCCAAACCGACATGCAGCTCCTCCATCAATAGCTGGGGGGGCTGTTTACAGGAAAAATGTGTGAATAAGATGGCTGATTAAAGACGTTCACATTTTGATGAGAAGAATTATCTTAATATTTTTATGTGACGCAGTACATCAGGCAGATGACAAAATTCCAATTTCTTTACTTACGGCATTCATACGACGGGCAGCATTTATTCAAATCCTCAATTTCTAAACATCTGCGGAAGCTCGGTGGTGGAGATGGGCACGCCTTTTTGATGCACTGTATGTCCCCATCTTTGCAAAGACAGGATTCTTGGCAGATATCTGATGCGGGAACTGTATCGCCATCTTTAAACTCTTTTCCATTTTCTTTGCAGCTGGTGTTGAGAACTTCGTCTACAACTGGAGATGGTTCTGTCACCATGACGAGGTCGGCGGTACCCGGAGCGATGGAGGCTGAATATTAGAAAATAAGTGAAACATTACACAGATTATACCTTTCCAAGTCACAAGAGTTTGAACATGAAGTTTGATGACAAAAAAATAAATATTACTTATTTATTTGAGTAATCGAATTATTCTCATTATTTATGCTCCAGAACTCACGACATTCATATTCAGTAGGGCAGCAATCGTCTCCAGACTGCGGAACAGTCACGCATCCCTTAGCAGGAGGCAAACACTCTCGGATGGCGCAAATAATCTTTCCATCGACACAAAAACATTCTTCGCAGGAATTATTGGTCGGTACGAGCTTCCCATCTTCATACGTGATCCCATCTTTCCCACAGGTGCTATTACTTACCGACACCGCTGTTGGATAAATAAAAGTTAGTGACATTGATACAGCTAAATATAGGGAGCAATGAACATTAAAACGCAAAGAAATATTGTGCAAATAGATGCTGTCAGTACTGTTGGTTGAATATGAAGTGTCTACTCGATATAGAAACGAAAATTATTTATATGGTATGAGAAAATTAATTTATTATTGCCATGTTTCTTACGGCAATCGTAACGAGGACAACACTCTCCAGGAATTTCTGACGGTTCGCATCGGAGGAAGGATGGGGGAGGAGATTCGCAAGACTTGAATTTACAGACTACAATACTGTCGCGACATGTGCAGCTCTCCTCACAAGCTGAGTATGTCGGCACGACATCACCGTCAGAGTAAGTGATACTGTTCAGCATACAATCTCCCTCTCCTGGTATTCCATCAGTCGTGGCTATGGGAGATGGGAAAGTTACAGCAATTTCTTTCTCTTCTTCTAGAAGTCCTGAATCTGATTCTGTGGAGGATTCTGGTTCTTCAGTGGTTTTTGTCTCATCATGGCTATCAGAGGTGACACCACTTGTTACTACTTCAGTGGTTGAAGTAATTTCCAGTTCTTCTGGCAGTGAAGGAGTTGTTTCAGACACTTCTAGTGGAATGTCAGCTTCAGACACTGTTTCTGTTGAAGGTACCTTTGGTTTTTCTGTGTCAAGAAACTCGGAAGATGGCTGTTCACTAGTTACAAATTTGTCATCTGGCTTGGAAATTGGAAAATCGGTGACACTTTCGTTAGATGATGTTTCAGTGGTGGTCGAAATACTCGAGTCATTCACAGTGACTGTAGAACTAATGGATGCATTTGTTGATTCTAAGTATTCAGGAGTTTTCGTTACAGATTCTTTGTTTACATCAACCGTGGAGTCTGTAATTTTGTTATCATCGACTGTGGTTGTAGCGAGCGTTGTTGATAAAGACTGCGTTAATTCTGCTTCAGAATCGCCAATGTTTACTGTGACAGTCTCGGGATGTTTTGTTCCATCTGCTGGTTCCGTCTGTAATGATTCACCTGCAGTTATTCTAGTCTCGATAGTTTCATCGTCATTTGTAATAGGCTTATACGTTTCTGAAACATCTCCTGAAACAGGTGAAACTGCCGGTGAGGGTGTGGTTAGTTTCTCTTCCTTAGGATCTACTTCATCAGTCTCAGCATCGGGCCTAATTGTGATGGTGTCAGCTGATGCTTCAGGTTGTAATGAAGTCGTTTCAAGTTGATCAGCTGAGAAAAATTAAAGTATGAATTTTAAACGATTGGAATGGAGGTCTCCACGAAGAAACTAAACGTACTTTCATGTTCATTTTCAGCAAATTCATTATTAAACGTTTCAAATAATATTGAGATAATACTCACGACATGTGTAGCCTTGAGGACAGCACTGGCCAGGTAGAGGTGGTCTTGGTATACAACCTTCGTCGGCCTCGTCCAGAGATGATTTACACTCATGAATGGCGCAAACCAAGTCCCCTTTCATGCAGTAGCAGTGCTCGCAAGGGTCATCTGTTTCTATTAATGCTCCATCAGCATAGATTTCTCCTTGATGAATGCAAGAACCAAAGATTGAGCCAGGGATCATAGTAGTGAACGGGAGACCGGTGGTGGCGTTAATTTGGGCAGACGCTTGGGTGGTCGTGAGGAGAGTGTCCTCTTCTTCGTGAGCTGCTGACAGAGACAGGTACTTGATCAAAATGGAAATAATAGTTGCTTCTGTGACTGTGGTCACCTACGTACCAATTGTCTTTATTAGGATCATTATTTTGTATTCCAAAAAAGAAAGAATTCGAATGCGTAAGTTTGTTTAATTACTTGTGGGGATGTTTTTTCCTGAAATTAAGTTCCAGCCGTGTCATGCGAACGTCGGTGCGAACATACTACATTGATTAAACTTTATTAAATACAGCTAAACTTTTTGATTTAGATCATGCATTATGATATGAATGACAGCAAAATTTAGCAGATAATTATCATTTAAGTGTATGCTTTTCTAAACAGAGTTAGGTCATGCGGCTCGGAATTTACTTGATTAGATTTCACATTATTGGGTTAGAGGACTGAACTAGGTACAAAATATAGCTATGCATAGGTATTTTACGAAGCGTTGTCTACTTGAGTGCAAACGTTCGAGGCAGGAGATCTGAAAAAAATGAATAAATAATGTTTGGGATGCAGTTGAAGCGATTTAGTCGATTTCAAAACGCAGACGGGCAAGTCGAATTGCATTTATGGGTTGAAAGCATGCTGACGAACAACGCTTGGAACCTTTACTTCTCCTCGCTCCAGAGCCGGTAACAAATTGGAGCTCAGGGTCGTCAGTTTGTGAGACAATTTCTGAGGTTGTTTGAGATGTCGTACCAGCAAAAGGGACTGCGGTGGTGGTTTCGTTCACATCTGTGATACCAGCTGTCGTCTTGTGAGTTGGCTGATAGACCACAGTGGCGTACGGGTCACTTATTTCGGGGCCGCCGATACGTGGGAACACAGGTTTATCACCCTCTGTTAGAAATCGCACGACTACGAGTTACAAATATTGCTCTTTCTCATTGAAAATGATCACGGGTTTTCTGATAGGACGATTGTCGGAAGGTCGAGGGCTGAAATATTTTATTCTGTCGACCATTATTTTGTGCGATATTTCTACCGATCTTTTGCCTTAGTCCAACATTAATTGATCGTAATTTGTGCATACATAGATTGCTACTAGGCCAACAAATGAGATGGTGTCGAAAAAAGGAGAAGTTCGATCCCAAAATGGCGAGTATGTAAATTTTTCAACGTTGTATGTCTTGAAATTACTCACCACATTGATATCTCACAGGACAGCATATTCCTTCTTGGAAGACGGGAACGCATCCTTCTACTTTCAAGATGCATTCCTGCATGATGCACGCTGTGTGGTTCCTGATGCAGTAGCAGAGCTCGCATGGCTTGGATAAATTTCCTGGCATCTGTAAAGCAACGATTCTTGTACATTAATTCCTACTAAAATGCGGCAATTAAAAAAATAAATAAATCATAGCTAGATCATGTTAAATCATTACAACTGCTATGGTTTAGAAATCATAAATATAATTATAAACTTAGCAGTTGATTAACGGCAACATGAATTTTTGTCAACTTTAGATTTATATTTTACAACGAAATAATAGGCTTCCAGTGTGTCTCTCGGCACTGATACTGTGTAGAACATCCTAAACAAATACAAAGTATTTGTAGTAGTCTCATTTGATCAAAGTAAAGTCTCATTTGATTTATTCTCACCTAACTACATTTTTATACTTCGATCGTATTTAGAATGTAAAATTTTGCCAAGTAGGTCATTCATGGCTTACAATTTACTGGCTTCTGCAATTTTGAAACTTGAATAGTATCCTGATGAAAATGTAAATTAAGATAAAATATACACGATAAAATTACATATAAATATTAGAGTACTAGCGGAGATATCAATCGTTTTCTTCATAGTAATTTTTAGACAAAACTGGGTGTACGGAATGTGTTGAAAATGTGATTTTAAACCCCATCTGACAGAAAAATACACGCACTTCATATAAATTAGAAATCTGTACCATTTTAAATAACCTCTTCAATCCAAACAACTTCAAATCAACTCTAAATCTTAACCACTTCAATTGACCTCTAAATTGGTACCATTTAAAATTATCTTGAAATCTGAACTAAATGAAAACCATTCAGATAAACTCTAATCAATTTGAAAGTTTGTAAGGTCTGGATAATAATTTTAATCCATGGTACATTCAAGAATGTCGCAACAAAGCCGAAAGAAATTCAGTTCTAACCTGCGCTCCGTCAGGATAGTAGTCTCCTTCCATGGTGCAGCCATGCTCGACGTACGGCACGATGCCGGTCATCTGCATTACAGGAGGTGCTGTGGTGGTGGATGTTGTCATGTGCATAACTTGCAGGTTAACAGGCACTGAAAGTATGTCAAAAAATCCAGATTACTTAAACAAATTCGTTAGTTTCATGAAGAATCAGTATATATCCGGCGGATGTTCAACATTAATGAATTAATTTGCAAAAAATTCATTTTCGGCACTGAAATGATGAAACATCCCGAATCCATGGCAAATGAAACTTTCACCGATGACAGTGACATTGGCGATGAAAATAAGTGCTCATTAACAGTAACCGTAGGTCAAATAAGGATAGTATGTAACGTGTACTGGGACAAAACATTCAATAATGACATTACATGTGGAGTCAATTATAGCGGCAGTAGTGAAGTGTTGATACGTTGTCACTTCGATATGGAGAAACATGGAAGAATTCGATTAGATTGCTCAGAAAAAAGGTAAGTAAGATGAACCAATAGTCAGAGGCAATAAAGGCTCAGGGGGATTATGGTTTTCAATAAGGTAAATTTAAGGAGACGATAGAGTCGAGGCAACCAGTCTAAATGCGTTCGTAGACTTCTGGGCATTTTGAAATATTTGCGATGAATTAAACACACCGAATAGATAATGGATGTAACTGTTTCAAGTATTTTCATGCTACTGTTTGTTTTAAGAAGATTGTGAAAACTTTCAGTTTTCGTTGTAACGTTGAGTAACTGCTAACTTTATTTGACATCATCGTGTTGAAATAAGGTAATTTTCTTAACATTAGGGCTTGAATGTGTTATGGTTCCAAGAAAAGGAAAAAGAACGACAAAGGAAGAAAAATTGACTCGTGGTTTACCTTGAGGGCAGGTGATGACTGGGCAGCACTGATCCGGACTCTTCTCGATCTTGCAATCCAAACCAATGGGTTTGCTGAAAGGGCAGACCTGAAATACGAGGGTTCATAAGTTTATGTTCAGCAATGAATTGATTTTTCATGTGTTTGAGGTTTTGGTTCACCTTAAAGCCAACGTTTGATATTTTGATGATTATTTACTTTTATTAACAACGCCTATAACTTAAGAGCGCATTTATTTACTCATAGAAAGTAGGTGGTGCGCAACCCATGCATGGGAATTTCTTGCATATGAAATCGACGAAGAATGTCCTGGAACAATGTACAAATTGGTGCTCTTACCTTCAAGTAGCACATGAGCATGGAGTTGTGACATGTGCAGTTAAGACAAGGCTCGTTCGTGATGATTCTGTCACCCTCTTCGTAATGATGAAATTGGTAGAAACATCCTGATAAGAATCGATGAAATATTTATTAAATGGGTCAAGTAGCATTTGAAGCAAACAAGATAAAAATCTTAGCCCAATGATTATGTTTAAATATTAGGAAAATATACTTTTATTTCTTAGATAATATCACAGGAATGTATGTCAGGAATATACTTAAATATTTAGGGCATGATTTGCTACCCGAAAAGAAATGTTCAACTTGGGTGGGATATTTGTATAAGACTCGTGAATATTTAGCAGCTTCATCCAATAAAATAAATACATTCTATGGCTATAGCGTTGCTGCCAGCACAGTTTTGAATGAATGCAATAGGTCTGTTGCAGCGCAGTTTTCCGTTGTAAGGCACCAAATTAGAACCACCAAAATATTTTTAGTGCAATTGACGGTAATTCTTGAAACTTAAATGATTTTTATTAGATAACATTAATTTTTACACTCTAAGGAAGCATAAAGCGACATTTTGATAGTTGGAAGGAAAAGACGGTAGTTAAATCAGATTTCGACAAATGAGCTATCCACTCCAACCTCGAGGTGTTATTAATCCTTTTGAAGCTCAGTGAGAATGAGGCCTGAGACTTCAATAATTGGCGTGATGCTAGATAATGCGCAGTCACTCGACATAATTTACTCGAGGAGTCAATATACTCGCAGTACTCGAACAGTTCTTGGATCGTATGGCACTAGAGTTCAGTTTTCTGTCTTATTTTAAAAGTATTTACATTTTTATGGTCTATTATGCTATCGGGCTGTTTTTTTAACGCTCACTTCTGTGCAAATCAATGGTTTCATTTCCTAATCTATTGTTATTTTGTAAACACTTCATTCCATTTTAAAAATGGCCCTGCTATAGCCGCGGCAGATCGACAATAGAAGAATACTTGAACCCTCAAGTTATTCGAATACATCGAAGCTCGTGCACCGCTTAGAAGTATGAGGGTACTTAATATTGACACCCATCCGCTTTTCCCTCAGTACATTTATTAAAATTTGTTTCATCGCTTCAGCGAAAGACTATGTAATTTGATACGTGGGTTGTGAGTTCTAAATAAACTTCATTTTGTGACTGACCACGAGAAAAATATGTAGTTTTATAATGATACTAAACGATATGGTGAGACATGACAGGCAATGTAAGCAGACGAAAACACTAAGTTGGCTGCGAGAACAAAATTGTGAAATGGGTGACATTAAGCACATCTAGCATGGTAACACGGTAACTTCAATGAAGGGCTCGCAGTGATCTTGGAATTGAAGTTCGTCTAGAGTCTTCCATCATGGTTGTCCCTTGTGATCAGCGACATTTAAAATTATCAAACTTATTCAGTCTTTGGTGCAGTCGGGGGAAAACTGTTGGCATCTCATTTGACGCAATGCATTTTCGAGAACATTTTTTTCCCTCGAGTAAACACTAGTTTTTGCTGGATGCGTCATAACAATGGAATCGTCAAGCAAAACAAGTAAGCTGCTTTGCTATTTTTCAGCTCCAGATCGCCTGTTTTTGTCCGGGCGATCGGCCTTGGAACGAAGAAGCGACCCTTTCGTGAGGGAGCAGAGTCTCTTGAGGCCATATAGCGGTTATTCCTAATAGCTGCAGAGTCCATCATTACGGAACGTTTACTCCAGCCAAATATTTCTACATTTGAAATTGTTTCTGTCAAATTTTATACCGTAGAGTTATCTTCTATGGAAGTTAAATGGAAGAATGAAGTAGCATGATGAAAATCAATAAAAATGGGATGGTTGTGTAATTCGTAATCGTGAAATGAATAAGTTTTCGGAATGATTTTTACCGAACTTTAGCTTTCACAATGATGAAAGCGTATCATATTATTTTTATGGTAAATAATTTAGGCTGCATCAGAAACTTCGCGCTGAGCCTCGCTTAGAAAAGAACCTTGTTATGCCTAGCTCACCAGCAGTTCGTAGGTCTATGGACGCTTGATCAGTCGGCCTGAAGAGTGGTCCGATCATTCCTGAAATAAATAAGATTGTTTGGAGTTGGAAAACGCTTACCTTTCTATGCACAGTAAAATATTGCCTACAATTGGTCCGACACGACCACGATAGTTCGAGTTCGACACTTCCTCAGAGGACGCCTTACATTTATAAACAAAGTTCCAGTTAGTGACTATCACATGCACACTCCATCCTTAGCATCAATCAGGACACGCACAGGAATCATTGTTTTCATCATCTTACCGCTTGAATTCTGTGTTTATACTGGAATTTAGCGTTCAACAATTAGGAGACGGGGAAAAAACTTGGAGAAAAATTAATAAGTCTTAGTAATGAATGACATTAAATAAGTTTTAGATTATTCAGAGTAGTTGAACTTGCAAATTGATTTCATCTTACACAGACACTACGAACCATAATTAAGTCAAAGTTTAACATGTAGTTTGAGATTAACAAGAAAAAATATCTAACTTTTCAGCTATCCCATTTATGAACTGAAACAATGAAGAGAAAAATCAGCACTACACGGTGGTAAGTGCATTAGAGTATTTCAAAGAATTATTTGGAATTTACAATTACGCATTATTAAGCCATAATAAAACAAACGTAAACCATAGCACAAACCGAAACAAAAAATGCACTCGTATGCGGTGCATTTGATTCCATTTCTCGAAGTTGACGATCGAATGACGATAATGTTAAACGAGAGAGAATGAATCCTAAATAGAGTGAGATTGGGTCCACGTGCGATGTGACTCACCTCCTTTGAGTGGGCTAACGAAGTCCAGGGGCGAGACTTGTTTGGACTGCTGGAAGCCTTCCGGCAAGTACGGGGCTGAAAAACACAAGCCAACAAATCAATTTCAGAGAAACTTTTGAATTTAACTTACGTTCTCAACAGTCAGATTATGCTTGATTTTTGATTGACTAATTTCGACGAAAGATTGTCTTAAAACTTGGTTCCAGCATTACAGGGAGAATTCTCAGTTCCTGAAATTGGTTCTCGCTTTAGCAAAAACGAATTCCCGACTTTAGTTTATATCGATTTTACTCGCGCTCATTTCATCGCCCTCTTCTACTATGGTAGCTGCATATTAGAATGTAAAAATATCTTTGGGGGTTCTCGAACTTCAGTGTGGAACATCAAGCAAACAAGAAGCAGCTATCTTAATGTTCTTCCCTGTAATTCATGGGAGCAAAAAGTCAGAAAAAGGTCGTCTGGAAGCCTGGACTGGTTTGCCGTACGTGTCTTCCTCTCTGACTTCCTACCTCCATAACATTTCAGCAAAATCTCAAAGATCTAAATTGCTCCTGCAGTGAATGCACGCAACTCCTTGTTCTAGTCTCAACAGTTCAGTTGTGTCAGCTTAATACAGAATTTTTATCACAATTTCTTGTAACTGAAAACACTTGTTCGGGTTTTTATTATAGAATACATAAAGAGACACAAAATTGTCTTGCCCAATTTTTACAAAGTTTCTTCCCAAAAGAAAGTATTTTCAACGCAGGATCAATTGGTGGTTTTTGGAGTAGGATTCTGTTTAATAAGTTACTGATCGTAAAACCATGCGCATTCTGTGAACATATTTATGCTAAAATATTAACGAGTTGAAGAAGCGGGCAGATACGAGCTGAAGAAATTCATGCACAGGCTCAGGCCACCAGATCAGTCACGGGAGAGCGGACGACGCATAACAATGTCACTGCCAGATCGGATTGTAACTTTTGCCTTTCAAGGATTGCATTGGCGGGGCCTGAGGCTCATCGTGACCCTATGGTCTCAGCCATATTGTCTCCCTGCTCGCAGTGCAGCTCACTTTTTCCGTGCAAAGATCTTATGGTAGACAAGAGAGTGCAGAGACCTGCAGGTCATCCCGATACAGACAACGCCACGCTGACGACCGCGTTTGGGGAACCCTTTAATGAGCCCAAAATTAAATATTTATCGCGAAGTGCCAATTCTGCCGCTTCATTGGGCCATGTTAATTTTTTGAATGGGGGAGATCTAATCCTTTCTACACTCTTTGAGTAAAGGTGGATTTGTTCCCTTTCTTGGTGAAATTAAAAAGGGTAAATTAAATGAGATGATAGCGTCAAAATTAGGCCTTTTAATGTTATTGCTGAGGTAAAGTTGAACTCTGCTCTAGTTTTTTAAACACTCCTTTTGCGTTGATCCGATATTTTCTGCTAGGTCAGCACGGTGACTTATTTAATTGCACAAATTAATATAGTCGCGCAAATTGTAAATCCAGCTCATACGGGCAAAAACATTTAGAGAGCAGTATTGATGAGGCAAGGATGGAACAAAAGAAAATTTTCGTTTCAATAACCAATATTAAAACTAGAAACCTGTTTACTTACATTGGATGTTATTCATATGTTACATAAACCAATTACCCATCAATTAAATTTGCTAGATCAATTAGATTTCATTTGCTTCATAAATTAAATTAAATTTGCTTCTCATCAATTAGAGTGCCATCAAACTCTTACTGTCACGACTAGGCACCAAGAGTTTGCTCTGATCAAGATGCTTTCCAAAAGAAGAACTAGTGCGACTGCATGCGATTAATTTGCATAAAGAAGAGACGGAGAATCGGCTGTTGTATTTTAACTTGTGAAAGTAGTCAGAAATCGGAAGAAAAATATTATTTTTTGAAAATTAGGTAATAATATTCATATGTTAACCTATCAATTCAAGTGTTTTCCATTTTGCGGCAACGATTACATTGCTACGATGCCTGCTCTGTGTCAGAGACCGACGACCTGCCTAAATAGCACAGCCAACTT